>JADFUC010001548.1:0-64489 GCA_019722365.1 Lithospermum erythrorhizon
CTCAATAGCTGGATTTCAGTTACGTATTGCTAGCAATTTCGTTAAGCTGATAGGTTGAGAACTTTAGGTTTGACATATATAATCAAACTGTGGGTTTTCAACATAAGTTTTTCATTTGTAGAATGAAAGAAAAACAAAACCTCGGCTTTCTGCATATGGCGAAAATATCAAGGAAGGAATTGAAAATTCTTCTGCTGATTTTCATCAAATCAACCACGTGTTCTAGCAAACCTGAATGTAGGATTGACTTCTCACCGGTGTACTGACCGTAGAAGCTACGTTTGAAGTGCTCAACGATGGAATTCAAAGGAGACTTAGAGTGAAAGAATTTGTTGATAGACTTCCATTTGGCGTCAGTATAAGTGCTACGGTATTAAATGTATTTGTTAATTATGTGTTTAGATTAATTTATATCACATTTTGAGGATCCGGGATGTATGAATTTGGTGTTTATATGGAAATAAAATTAAATGCCAGATTACAACAAACCAAAATACTAACATTTCGACCAAATTCAATCAACCCAAATTTTCAAGCTTTTTCATTAGCTAGCCGTTTAACAGCCTTTATCACCGAAACTTGATTACTACTCGAGCCTACTGAAACTAATTTCAGCATAATACCTCGATATTATAAAAATCCAAACAATTCTCAGAAACAACTAAATTCATTCCAAAACAACTATACAATCTCCAACGACATACTTTAGCATTTTTACATTTTTCTTCCAAAAGTCAATGTCAGTACCAGCCAGCGTTTGATTCCGTAAAAGCAAGTATTATCAACTGATACCACGATCTAAGTTTAAGTGATAATTCTATGCCATTTTAAATCCCAAAGAAACTCAAAGTCAACCCCAATCTCAAAAGTCAACATCCTCGAAACATTAAAAATACAAATCCAAACTAGAACTCTAACTCAAAAATAACTAATTTAAGGCCTAAGAATCGTTCTGGCAATATAATTCAAAATCAAAAAGTCGACTCATTAGAAACTCATGAAATAATAAAAGATCCGACCTTTTTACATGAATCGAAGAAGGATGATGAGGAGAAACTCTCCAAATTTGAGGTCCAAAGCTTGCGAGATGGAAGAGAAATCGGAGAAAGAAATTTTAAGGGGGGGAAGAATGGTGCGTTCGGCCGTTTCTCTGGAGGAAGGAGATGGGTTTGAGTTTTTGGGCCTTGGTTGGGTTGTGTGGTTAATGGAGTGGCCCAATAGTTTTATGTGAGTAGCCGTCGTTTTAATTGATCGATACCTCTCGTTTAACTTATCTTGACAGTAACCAGAACATCGGCGTTTATAACCAATTATATTACCACCCAACTAATATCATTACCGTTCATTCTGACTTTATAATTCCTAAATACGAGAAATGTACTACTGACCCGACCGATTTGTTGTATTTCCAAGCTATTCAACTTAGAAATTTTGATTTCTCCCTCGAAATAGTCCACCGAGCAACTAGTATCTTGCTCTGATAATATTAGTACGGAGCAGGTTATTACAAAAATTTAAATATATTGAAAATGAAGTATTACTTATCAGTGGAGAAACTTAGATATACAAAAGAAATAGAAGGCATCTCGGCAAAGATTTTGCCTTAAACTTTTAAACGTTCAAGCGATGAATAGTTATGTTGTATAACTCAGCAGGTTAAGAATCTAATCGTCTTGATACTTGTATTATGAATATAACTAAGAACAATGTAAATAGAGCAGAGAGAATAATAAACAAGGAAAAAATATGTTTTATTACTTTTTGGTGTTGTGTAGAATATAATATAATGAGTTCTTTTATTTATAGGCTTAGAATCTGATAATAAGGTAAGCTAAGTAAGCTTGTGGTAAATAAAGTAAGCTAGTTCTTCTTTCATCAAGTTATTCAGATTTCTTAGTAAAGCAAGAGACATCAATCATATATCTTATTTTTCATAACACATTACTTATTTAAAGCAAGTATTTTTCAAAAATTCACTTTTATTTTGTATTATAATCACTGTATCTGTTTTGCATGATTTTCAAATTAGATTTGCATGTGTAATCATTTTTCTTAATTATTATAAATGTTGCGCTTCATTAATATGAATGATCTATAATGTATCTATGCGATCATTATCTATTTTTTTATATCATAACTCCCACTAAAATAATTACTGAGTACATGATTAGATATTTATCTTGATCTCTATTTAAAACATGTAATTTAGATATAATTTATCTAGCATGATCATAGTATCTTTTTTATATAATTACTCTGCTAAAATAATTACATGATTAGATATTTCGGTCTCTATTTAAAACATGTAAATTAGACATATATTTAATATGTGTTGTACATAGGTGATGTTTTTGTATATAGCAATCATCGATTATTTTCTTTTCATTTCATTTTAGGATCATGTACAATCATTTTTTCATTTCTCCTCTTATATACAATACATAATTTGAATACATAAACATAATATTATGAAATATCAATTATAAAATGGCAGCTTGAGTTTCCACGAAATTTGGGCTGCAAAATATATAATTATAATAATAATATTATAATAGTTCTACATAATAATAAATAATAAATAATAATAATAATACACAAAACATCTAATTATTTAACTAACACCTATTATAATAATAATACAATGGTTCTATATAAAACATATTATTATTTAAGCTATCTAAAATATTAAAGATTGAAAAAAGGCATATAATGAGAGAAAATAAATATTGAAGAAAAGAATAATAATAAATTAATACTACCTCGTCCATAAAGATTGTCACGATTCGTCTTTTTAAATGGTCAAGATTAACAAAACTTTCGCGATGATTGTCAAAGAAATGTTTATTTGAATCAAAATTATCAAGTTAATAGTAAAGTATGTTGAAAATATTACATATTAATATATTTTTTCAAACAATATATAATACATTAGAAAGTTATTGAGTTATTGAAAAAAAATTAACTTCATTAAAATCAAAATATGAATATATATATACATCCCCATGTCTTATATATATGTATATATTAAATTGAAAGTTATCTGTCTGAAATTGAGCAAATATAATTACATTTATTGATAAATATAGAATTTGAATAAATTAAGCGTCATGAGAGATAAATAAATAAAATTGTAATTGCTTGATTGGGATGCGTGGCAATTATAAAGTATATATGTGCAGAATGTATGATGTATCGTCACTGCATCTTTATGCGTATGTTCTTATGATTCCGTTCAGATTATTAATCTTAAATATGTGTAAGTATAAACTATGATGAATACTTAATAGTGATTCTTACTATTAGAGCTAAATGAGTTCTGCGTCAATTGGAATTATTAATTAAGATAATTTTTACCTAACTTTTAGATTTTTTAGTGAGAAGGGTAATTTAGTAATTAATAATATGAAAAGGAAGAAAGCAGGCAACCGCACTGATTTTTATATCTTAGTGATGATTAGTGATTAGTCAATGGTAGTGATTCTTTTTCTTTGTCATTTCACGATAATTAATACCAACAAAATATTACAAACCAAAAATAAAACTCTACCGATAATATCAATAAATTACTTTGTGAATCTACAAAATTTGAGGATGCTACTTAGTATTTAAAATAGTAATTAACCTACAACAGAATATAATGTGAAAATTTAAAATTAACAAAATTATTGAAAGAATAACTCTAGTTAATGACTAGACATTGACTTACTTTACAATTCAATTAAATAACTCAATTCAGAATTCCTCATTCACACACACATCTATCCAATTTCAAGAATTACAAAACTTATGACATTCTCCTCCTCTAAGGGCTTCGACCATTTAATCTACTAAATAAAATATGAACAAGAACATTGTCTTGAAAAATTACTTTTATTTTGATAAATTACTACAACTGATACGATTATCGCATATGTTAAACAAAATTTATAATGAAGGAGGAGATAGGAAGGAAGCTTGAGTGATGTAGAATGAGTCTATTATGACACTTACATCAATAAACAAACAGGTACCATCAGGACAAGCAGTCTTGAGGTTTTAGAAATGTGACTTTAGAAACCCAGAATCAGCAGAATTCAGGTGAATGAGGCGTAAATTTCAAACAATAAATGACGTTAATAGTGTGACCTTTTATTTTTCATTTATTTTATCTTTCAAAACAAACAATAAAAATCTCGTTACAATATTCTTGTCATCCTTTTATTTAAAAGATTCCATAGCCGGTCCTGGAGAATGCCGCAAGTTTTGCAACTCTCGGAAATGTGTAAGCAAGTATATGAGCAGAAAATTCGAAGGCAAACTAACGCAGTAATAGCATCTTGACATCTAGGCGAGTTAAAGTGTTAAAGGTACTCTTCTTATGAGAAAATAGTTAGAGGAGGAAATTTTCACTCGGCTAGTTTACAAAACTCTTCATCTTGAATTCTTTTATTCCTTGAGTTTATGAACTATATTGTTGAATGATGAATGTAATCGTTTGATATGTATTAAAAAAAAAAAAAAAAAAAAGTATATGAACGAAAATTATAGTTACTCAATGACATCATTGATGTTAATGCAACCTAATGCCTTTATTTATTTTGCCATTGTTGACATTTTCGTAGTTAGAAGCAAAAAGAACAATATTACGCATAATAAAAAAATAAACATATTAGAGATGCCATCACAACAAACATCCTATTAAATAACTCAAGTTATCATAATTCCTCATTCACACACACATCTATACAATTTCAAGAATTACAAAATTTATGACATTTTCCTCTCAAAGGGCTTCGATCATTTAATCTACTAAACAAAATATGAACAAGAACATTGTCTTGAAAAATTACTTTTATTTTGATAAATTACTACAACTGATATGATTATCGCATATGTTAAACAAAATTTATAATGAAGGAGGAGATAATAAGAAGCGAGTAATGTAGAATGAGTCTAGTATGATGCACATCAACAAAAAAACGAGTACCATTGGGACAAGGGGAATGTGAGGTTTTAGAAACCCAGAATCAGCAGAATTCAGGTGAATGAGGCGTAAATTTCAAACAATCAATGACTCTAGTGTGACCTTTAATTATTTCATTTATTTTATCTTTTAAAACAAACAATACAACAATACATTATTCTTGTCATCCTTTTTTATTTAAAAGATTTGCTGAAGTCCTGGAGGTACCGCAAGTTTTGCAACTCGAAAATGTGTAAACAGTGTATGAATTGAAGAATTATAGTTAGTCAATGACATGCTTGATGGTGTGCATCCTAATTTATTTATTTTTACTCATTATGGACATTTTTCATGGATTAAAAGCTAGAACAATATTAGGCATAATAAAAATAAACATATTAAGAGATACATAACAACAATATCCCATTAAAATAACTCAAGTCTTTAAATTCCTCATTCACACACACATCTATCCAATTTAAGAATTCTAAAACTACACATTCTCCTTCTCGAAAGGGCTTCAACCATTTAATCTACTAAATAAAATATGAACAAATATTGTCTTGAAAAATTACTTATGTTTTGATAAATTACTACAATTGATACGATTATCGCGTATGTTAAACAAAATTTATAATGAAGGAGGAGGTAGGAAGAACGAGGTGATGTAGAATGAGGCTAGTATGCCGCACATCAATAAACAAACGGGTGCCATTAGGACAAAGCAGAACATGAAGGTTTTAGAAGCCCAGAACCATCGGAATTCAGGTGAAGAAGGCGTAAATTTCAAATCAAAGACGCTAATAGTATGACCTGTTATTTCATTCATTTTATCTTTTTTAAAACAAAAATAACAACCTCATTACAATATTCTTATTAATCCTTTTATTTAAAAGGAATTTATAAGCGGTCCTGAAATGCCGCAAGTTTGCAACTCTCGAAATGTGTAAAAACAAATTGTGAATGAGGAGTATAGTTACTCAAGCAATGACATGCTTGTTATTGCATTCTATTTATTTATTTTTGTTAGAAGGCTAGAGGTCCATGCGCTATAAAATCATTCTCTAATTTTATGCTTGTTGAAATCATACTAACTAGAATCGTCCCAAGTCTTGGGCCAAAGTCGTAAATCGATGGATGACTCAGTTGAAAAAGACCCACCTTTATCCTTAAATAACTTGATAAAATAACATAAATAAAGAAGAATAGTTTTAAAATAATCCATCATGATATTTTCTATGCATAAAATCACCACATATATATTGTCAAACTACAAAATGTCAACAATATACAATCGACATCTCAGAAATAACCACAATATAAACATATTGCCTAACCAAAAACAACAAGAAGATTGTGAGGATCTATTTTGGCGTCAGCTCGCACTAAGCATAGTCCAGATCACTTGAAATGAATCAAGAAACGTCTTTTCAAACTTTATGCTTAAAATAAAATGCCGCCCGTGGCGAATAGAGATTAATAATTTGTGAAGGCTTTAGTGAGTCTTTATCTCGGGGGTGGAAGTAACTTCCAGCACGTCGTGAAATCTTATAAGGAATAACTAATTTCGCATAAAATAGATAGTTATTCTTTGAATCTGATTCAAGGAAGTATAATATGAAATAAAAAATGTCATTCATGAGTTCTCGTGATGAAATGCTACGTCGTAAAAGTACATATCACTAATATCGACATAACGATTATTATAGGTGTAGGCTTCATCGACTAAACATCTGTGATCTAGTCTGAGCGTACAACTATAATCATTGCATTGTAAGAGACTCAACAAATACCGCATGAGAAGTCCGATCTGGCTTCCGACTTTGACTTCCCCGATTATCTTTTACATTTCTCATCTTTTTTGTTGCCCTCGAGTATTCGACCCGAGAAGAACGGTCGAACTACGATTTCAAACAAACCATACCATCAGCTCCGCTCCAAAATTAACACCGAATTTAGCCCATGCATTCAATGGCTCCTTGCGTCTCACTTACGACTCGTCGTGACGCGCGTTCGCCTTCGGGATGATACTTTCGATGGAAGCTTGTCATGTCGTGATAAACTCCGTCCATATGACCTCGATTCAATGGGGGAGGCATTGAAACTTTGTGATCGATACAAAAATTTTGCGAAATTGTACAAAATAATGCCTCGAATCTTAAAGTGCGAACACAATTGCATTTAGTTAAATAAATGCGTCGGATAATTTTTCGTGATTTCTCTAAATTGTCGCGTCATGCGTTATCGCATCCCCACGATGTGGCCAACTGTCGCTGCCTGACATAGCATCGACCCACGATGTGGCCTTTGTCCTTTATCGCGACATAGCCATCACATCTGACGGAAGAGTAAATCTCTTATTGTGACCGTGAATTTCTGCTCAACTCATTTAGGCAGCGATCGTAATCTGCTCCCGACAAATGGAACTCCGCTACGGTCAACTGGTCATGGGTAGCGATAATTGAGAAGTCACGTATAAATCTCAGATAGTATCAGCTAGACCGAGGAAAACTTTGTATTTTAGTAACGCTCATTGGGTCATTCTCAATTAAATCCACGGCCTCGACTTTTTGGGGATCGACACTTATACCTACTCACAATCTTTGTGACCCGAAGCTGCCTTTTCAACCCGGAATTCACCTTGGAAAATTTATACAGTCATTTTTCCTCCAAAGTCTCAGCGATTCTCGAAGTATTCTTGTCTCTCCACTGCTCACGAGAATATCAAAATATAAATCAATAGACACCGCCACAAATTTAACTCAAGTAAGAGGCGGAGGCGGTGGAAATCAATGAGAATTGATTCACTTTTTATTGTGCCCGTTGCGATAGTGTATGATTCATTTACGGAGTTGGTTAAATATGATTCTTTGGAGGCGAGTATTCGCGCCCAAGTAATTGTATATTACTAGTTTGGAGTTACTACATGATAATTTAAGGGGTTATGAAGCGATGCTAGATCTTCTTCGTTAATCGTTATAATAATAGTAATTGGTCGATTATTATTATTATACGACTTACTATTATCTGAGCCTAGAGGTCACCTTGCTTGTCTGATGGCGATTGGATTATATTTCATGTATGAAATTAAACTACATTGCTAAATTGAGAGTTGATTGTAATCAGCGAATATTCTGTTAGGATTTTACGTTAATAATGTAAAAATATAAATTGGATGAACCGAATTAATTAATTAGTCAATTGAATTAATTCGATGATAGTTGAATTGAGAACATTGTGCTTGTTAGTTACTATTAACAACTTGTTAGTGTTTGATTTTATAGCGGTTTAATTAAATTTAACGAATTCGGGTGTTAAGGTATTAGGTTGAGCTTTTTAGGTTTGACATATAAGCTAAGCTTATTAGGTTTTCATATAACTTTTCATGAATAAAAAAACAGCCTCCTCCGTTTCTCAGATTTGGCGAAATGTTCGAGGGAAAATTGAAAATTCTTATAGCGATTTTTAATCAATCGACCCATTGTTCTGTGAGCACAAATGTAGGATTCAACCTCTCCTAGTGTGCAACCAACTAGAGGCACTACATTTGAAGTGCTCAAATTTGGAATTCAAAGGAGGCTTCGTGAAAGAATTTGTTGATAGACTTCCGCTGGCATCACTGTAAGTGCTCTGTTATTCCTGTGAGGTATTAATTATGTGTTTTAGATAATTTATATCGTTTGAGGATCAGGATGTATGAATTTTGTGTTTATCTAAATGGAAATTCATACTAGATTCTGAGGAACACCCGATTCATAAAGGTCCATAAATGTTGCGGGGGCATTCGTCTAAACTGGCTTGGCGTCGCTGGCTTCGTAGTGCCAGTATCTTGTTCTAAATGCGGAGCCACGTCGTAAATCCTCCTTAATCCTCGTGATGGTAGCGACCTCGAAGTCAATCTTAGAAAATACCGAGGGCATCCTTGATTGATCAAGCGAGATCATCAATCTGAGCAACGGATATCGATTCTTAGGTATTCTTTGTTGGTGCCTATAATCAATCTGAAGCCTCGGAGATCGTCTAGCAACAAAATAGGGCCTTGGTGAAGTAGCAGTCGAATGATCCACCCATCCAACGATTCACATGGTACATTTCAACTCATTTAACTCTGGGAGCCATTACATGTAAGGTGCCATAGAAATCGGAGTAAGTACCGGGGAATTAATTCTATGGAAACTCCGCTTTTAATATGAGGAGGAAATCAGGTGACTCCTCGGGGAAACACATCAACATACTCTCTGCGACATGCATCTCTCTGAAATCGATCTTCTCGCTGCGGGTGTCGACAACATGGGCAAGATAACTTGACACATCCATACCGACATCTTATGGGCAACCCAAAGAGAAAAGGCAAAGAGGAAAGAATTTTTCTCAACAGGGAAAGAGAGGAATCTTCGTTACGAGGGACTAGATATTGATCTTCTTAAGATGACATGGCTCCTATCCACCCGCTGATATCTCCCCAACGAATCCATTCCCAGAATAAGATCAAAATTATTAATCTCGAAAAGGTAATAAATCTATCTCCCGAACATTGATTTTAATACTTATGGGATAATTTCTAAATCTCATCCAATCTTAATAGACTTTCCACTTTGGGAGTTAAATTAGAAGTGGTATAGCAAGAATTTCTCTAGTTTTAGGAATACTCTGCAAGGAGATTCGAGAGATATGAAGAATGAGTAGCTCGAAATCAAAGCAAGACTTTTGCTCTAACCAGCATAAATTTAAAGTTTACATTGCAGCTGCAGGGGAATCACGAGCTTATATTTGAGTAGCGTAAATATCTGCCCGTGACTAGTTAAAACATACATTAGTCAATGACATTACTACTGACTATTTCGACTCCATGAAAACTTTGCTCTACCAGCAGATACGACCTCGACTTCATGATAGCCTCACTGCCGCTTTCATTCTTTGAGTAAATGTCTTTAGCGCTCCAGCTAACAGCTGCCTCACAGGGGACAATCAGCGTAAATGTGCCGCTTCTGGCGACATCAATAACGGACAGCTGTCTCGGCGTGCAACGGCCTATCGCGGTTTACACTTAGCGGAAACACCATTGTTACTCTGCCTCCCAGCCAACCTCTACGAGATCACGAGGGCAGTTAAAAGACACAGGCATAGAAGCATTAATAGTCTTTGAATTGAAATTAATGCTTGAGAACCTTAAGCCCGACTACAGCGAAATGCTTGACATGTGATGGGCGTCCTGAAACGAACTTCATTGACGCCCCATCTTGGGAGCGTCATATGTTTCCTCTTTATACAGCAGTTGGACACTCGGCCGAATCCATCTGCACATGGGCATCGTTCCTTTAGTTAGGGAAAGTTGCATAATTCTTGAGTGACAATGCAGTGCGGATCTCCCGGTTAAAATTTCCGTCCCTAAATCTACCGATCCTCTTCCTCTCATTAGGAAGCCGGCGAGAGATCCTTGAATCTTTCTTGTAGTCAACTTTATATTTACGCCCCTTCTTGGGCTGGATCAATTCTCTCTGCAGAGGCTGACATATGCACCTTAAGGCAGGCTCCTCGAAATAATTCCCTGGGCCCGATCCCTTGTGGCGGTGTTCGCCCGGCCTTGATCAAAGATCGGTGTACATTCTCCATGATCTCGGCTCCCGCTGTGTAATCTGTGGGCTGCCGAATATGGTCCTCGACTCCCCAGTAACTCCACGTAGGCTCAAATATACTCTCCAGAGTCTTGAATGAACTCACAATTCTGAATAGGAGAATGAAACTCAGAAACAGGCCGGCGGGTCCACGAGAAAGTGGTGAATAACTTTATACCCTTAACTCGGCTTCACACTTTAGCGGCGAATGCTACTGGTCTCGATCTCACGATATTTACCCCGAGAATCTTGTGGTCCCAGCGCTAGGCTCGTCGGCACTGCAATCTTTATCCACGTTTACTGCGACTACGGCGCTCTACCCGCTCAAGCTTTCTACCATGACTCACCATTGCTTCTTCTTGCTGGCGGCCATGACAGAAACAGACCTGCGTGGTAGCATCCTGGCTTGATCTGAAATAGCAAAGAAAGGAAAGAGATGGACCCTTGAGAAAATCTGATATAGACAACTCTACAACAGAAAAGCTGCTCAGCCTGAAGCGCATGCTTAAGCAATAAGACCTGAAGACTTTTGAGCTCACGATACCAAGTCTCTTATTGGCGTCGTGTGCAGAGATTAAGATCGTGCTGGCGCATGCTGTAGAGAGTCGCGTCGATGGATCTGATAACAATATGACTGCTTTGACATTAACAAAATAAAACTCTACGCTTTCGTATTGATGTTAAATATGCGTCAGCCAACAACCAGGACAACCTGATACAAATCCACAGATAATATAACCGGGGATATCTGAGAATCAAAATACTGACATAGGGAAAGTATGACAACGGACCCCTCGATAAAATACAACCGCAACAATCTAGAAATCACAATACAGAAATATCTGGTCGACAACAAAAGGGAATGGTGATGAGGACTTACATGCCGCCTTACTTTCGCTTTATGATGTCTTTATTTCCATTCATGAAAGCAGATCTCATTGCATAGCGATCGCTCTCTTGAGACACAGGCATAAAAAGCGTCCGCCCGTAGAAAAGAGGGAGTCGGTATTTCTTAGGCGAGTGAATACAAATACCACGAGGCTTGTAACTTGATCACGTATAATCGAAGCTTATATATATATAACGTATGTATATACGTGTCATCTTTGCGTAATGAATAAGCATCCTGAAATAGCAGATTCTCTTATACGATATCCGCATGTATCTTATACGTAGGAGCTTATAACCGTAATAATGCATATTCGTTTAAAGGGAAATAGTCTCGGCACACAAATTCATCAAAATCAAATCAAATGAGAATCCACCTCCGCAGAAGCAAAAGTAAACAAATGAGGAATCGCCTCCGCGAAATAACCAACAAATGAGAATCCACCTCGACAAATAACCAAAAAATGAGAATCACCTCCACAAAATAATACACATATGAGAATCCACCTCCAAATAATACACATGCCAGAGTCACCTCGAATAATCGAGATGAGGCCTCACTCCCAATCGCATAAAACTGCAGCGCCGATATGCATATCCTTGAAACCTCTGAATCGGGGCTACCCCTTGATATGCATACGCTTGAGCCTCCCGGTGAAGTCACCGCGACTCATGAATAACAAACAAAGCTTAATCAAATACTGCACACGATTACGCCTGTGACATCTGGCCTTGCGCGCGAAGTACACTCTGGCCTTACATTAGTATAACCACGATCTCGTAACGTAGATAATAATCAACTATCTCGTAATATAATCATAATCGCGTATTTTATCTCGCTGATATAAATCGCCATCCCGATTATCTCTTAATATGAATGTAATCACGATTATCCACGTAATATCAAACATAATCTCGATTATTTCATAATATGAATCATGATCACTTGCAATGCATGTCGAAATAGTCTCATGGCTAAGCATACAAATATAACATAACATATATGAAGGGTTTGTCGTGAGATTTGTACTTACCTCGAGCCCCAGCGGTAATGATAGCTACAGGTAGTTAGATGCTAGGTCGGGCTCGACTCCTATTCAAAGGGAATTATACATTATAACACGTTCGGTAAGGCCCTTTCTGTAACATCTGTATAAACCTCGAGTGTTATACCACGTCTCATAATTCAAATTTACTACTCTTGTAATCGTCGTATCCCACTAGATTAGTATCTGGCTTCTAAATTCCAAACGTAACTACATTAACCTTTACAGCTTCATATAAATCGATATTCGGTCATCAACACTGTGCAGCGATAACAACTTTAATCACATTCTTGATCAACAATCGATTTCCAACTAATTAAACCATTCATCTGACCTCGATTCAAACACTAAATACTATCTGAACTTTTCCCCAGACTTTCTGACAATCTCTCTGTCATATCGAAACCAATAATACTATTCCCCAATAACTATATTAAATGCTCTGTCTCTCTCTTAAAATTTAAAGTTAACTTGAAAAAGTCATAAAAATTAATTGCTTAACATACATCACTTTAACCCCGATAATTACTCAACCACCTTAAATCCATAAACTACGCTTAGATAGCATTTACATCGCATAATAAGTCGAATACAAGAGTGAGCATAAAAGTCAAACCGTCGAATATAGCTAAATGAAATTTGAAGATTAAAAGCTGTCCTTTGATGAGCGAGAGATGGGAAATGAGATTATGGGTCCTTGAATTCTTAGAAAATGAAAAAAAACAAGAGGGGAAAGTGAGAGGGGTGGTTCGGCCGCCTTATGGAAGAAGATGGTTGATGATAAGGTTGAGGTGAGGATAAGGTTAGAAGTTAGTGGTGAGGTGGGACACTTTAGAAGTGGAGTTTAGGTGCCGTTTGGTTAATTCACTTGCGACCTGTACCGGTTTTATGGCATGGTTCGAGGCGAGTCAAATTAAATTTCTATTTTCAAGATATATTATCATTCAGCCCGTATTATCATTATTCGATTTAAAATTTTAACTTTAACCGTAAAACACTCGGCCGAGACAGCTAAAATTATATATATAAAAAAAACGACCTTATACGGAGCGGGTTATTTCAGCCAGCGCATATCCAATTTCAGAATTAAAAAACTTATGACATTGTCATACCTCCCCAAGGGATTCGACCGTTTAATCACACTAATAAAAATATGAACAAGAACATTGTCTTGAAAAAGTTACTTTTATTTTGATAAATTACTACAACTGATATGATTATCTCATAAGTTAAACAAAGTTTATATGGTTAATGGCTAGAATAATCGCTCGTTTTCAAGATGTTACTAAGTGGAAGTCGGCTATCTTTGAAATGTCGCCTTCGGTCATCTATCTTTAAAAATAATAAGCCTAATCGATCGCCCCGTTTTGTCAACTTACCGTTAAGTTTGTCAAGTGGCCAACATATGACTTTGTAAGGGCATTTTTGTCAATTCATATTTTTCTAAAAATAATTAAAACAAATACAAAATCCCCGACTCTTGGCACCATGGCTCCCCAGTAGGCCCCTCACATAACCCGCTTCACGCGCGTCACCGATTAAATAATCAACTCTCACATAGTTAAATAAGGTAAGTTATACTCTTTGGCCTTCTGATTAGTCTTGTTGTGAGTTAAATTATAACTCATCAAGTTGTTAGGGCCATTCCTCGGGGGTTGAGTTTATTTGTTTGCGTTTATTAGTTTTTATTTGCTTTGTTTTTAACTTTTCAAAAAAAAAATATATAGATGGATTTTGGGGAGGCTAAATTATTTAAGGATTTTATGCTACGTGCAGAGTCACAATGAGGTTATGGTGTCATTGTATGGATCTTGAGAAGGGAAGAGTGGTAGGACGTGGGGGTGGGGGTTATGGAGAAAGAGGGACGGGGGAGTTGAGGAGATTTTATTTAATAATAATCAATTATGAATACCCCGTTTTTACTTAATCTTTGCTTAGACATCACTTGTCATGTATTTTACTTAAACAACGCTCAAATAAGCATTGCTAATAATTACTTAGACATCACTTGTCATGAATATCCAGTCTAAGTAGCATTTTAAGCCTTTTTTGTAGTAGTGGGAAGACCAACGCATTGGAATAATGTTGTGGGATTTTGACTTATTTGAATGGTTGATTTGAGAATCAATTTCTGTTTGTTCGTGGGCGACTGCTGAAGACGATGAGCAACTTAAGAAAAGGAGATGTTCTTTATTTTTCCTTTAGTAATTCTTCTAAAGCAAAAAAGAAAAAGAAAATAGTATTAAATTCATGTGTGGCCTCTCAACTAGGGATGATTCCAAACTTAACCAATTCAAATTCTAGCGAATACAAACAAATATTAAATTTTTCAATCAGTATTTGAATTTGTATTCGATATGAATACCAAAATTATATTCGATTTGACATATTATATAGTATATTCATGTATGGATGAAGTACAGCTTGATAAAATAAGGAGACATTAAACGATCAACAAGTCAATTATTAGAATGGTCAATATCATCTACAAGTAGAAAAAGCTCATTTTTCTTGAATTAAATAACATTACTGAAAATAGAACGGCCAATAAAATAATTCAAATCAAAATTAGAACATGAATACTCAAATGACAAGAACCGGAGATGATCGTCAACCTCTTCTTCATGCCTCCTCTGGTATATTCCTCTTTATGATAGTGTATCACATGCATGAGAGGTTATATGATAACTACCCACAATATATTTAATGTATGTCATACAATTTGACAAAGTAAGGAGACATCAAACGAGATATAAATAGAAAGTAGAGAATATCAAACAGTATTAATTCCCAATTAAGAAGATTAATTCAAAATGTACAACCACAATTGAAAATAAACACAATCACTTCAAGGTACTATGCCTCACAAATAACATCACTGTTGATACGAAAAATGGAGAAAAATAATACTTCCTTCATTCCTAAAAAATTGTTAAGTTTAACTTTTCATAGTTAACAAATTTTACAATCTTGATTGATATTTAAAATTTTAATTTGAATTAACATTATCAAATTAATAGTAAAGTAAAATACTACATATGGTTACATTTTTTAAAAATAAATATCTAACACATTAAAAGTTATTTAAGTTTAAAATTAAAAAATTTAATTTATTAAAATCAAAATGTAATAATTTTTTAGGGACGAAGCGAGAGAATATCGTTCAAATCCGACGAAAATAGAAGCATGCAGAAATTTGGGAACAAGAAGATACTTCACCTTTTGCTTTATATCTTAATATTGATGTTGAACAACTATATACATGAAATGTAGAAAGAACAGAGAGAGAGACTTGAGTTATATATTTCTCCTTTGACTATTCATGTAACAAGAGTACTGTTTATATAAGGACTAGTTAAAATTAAAGTGAATGATAGGTAAAAGATATCTTTGTTAATAGTTAGTTTCAGCTATCTTTTAGGCAAAATTAGAAATGTTAAATTAAAAGGCGATATAGTAGGAAGTTCTATGATATGCAGCGAGGAAAAAAAGCAGTTGCGTATAGTAATGTGAAATAATGAAAAGGAACGAAAAAGAGGCTTGAATTAATTTGGCACCACATCTTAAATTAAGACTGATAAAAATATTATCTTAGAGAGTTTATTTATTAAATAATTATTAGTTTATCCGATTTGAAATAATGAAAAAAGAACCCGAAAAAGCACGAATTATTAATTTATCGAGGTTCTACGTAGTTGATGATTAAAAATAGAAATTGAAAAAAACCCAAAAATCACAAAAAAAGGAAAAAAAAGCTCACAGCAGCCAAATCCCGACCATTTGCGTGGGGAGGCGTAGTGGGCAAAAAAAATAGTCTCTTATGACCGTGCGTAGAAATAATGAAAAATAACCGAAAAAAGCACGAATTATTAATTTAATACCATATTCACGAGTCGGGACGGGTCAAAAATATTAACTAAGAGAGTTTATTAAATAAGTAAGTATTAATTTATCGAGATTCTATTGTAGTTGATAATTAAAAAAATGATAATTGAAAAAAACCCAAAAAAAAGGAAAAAAACAAAACAAAAAAGGGGGTGCCCGTCAAATGGCCAGGCGAGAGCGATCTTATTCAGTTGGATTTGAAATGTTAATAGTTGGTTGAACTAATCTTAGAGAGTTTATTAAATAATCGAGTTTCTACTTTAGTTGTAGTTGATAATTGAAATAAAAATCGTTAAAAAAAGGGAAAAAAATATTCACGTGAAAAAGTAACGAAAAAAAAGAATGCAATTAAGCATATGACCGTGCGTAGAATTAGAAAAGACGAAAAAGAGCTGAATTATTAATTTAACATCTATGCAGAAGTCGGGAGACGAGGCCAAAATATTATCTTAGAAGTTTATTTATTAAATAATCAATTATTAATTTGCTCAATTTAAAATAAACAAAAAGAAGCTTAGCTTGAATTATTAATTTAGCATATTCAGTGGGACAGACTAAAAATGTAAGAGAGTTTATTAAATAAGTAAGTATTAATTTATCGAGTTTCTATTGTAGTTGATAATTAAAAAAATGATAATTGAAAAAAAACCCAAAAAAAGGAAAAAAACAAAACAAAAAGGGGTGCCCGTCAAAAGATGGGCAAGACGATCTTGTTGATAGTTGAGTTTGAAATGTTAATAGTTGGTTGAACTAATCTTAGAGAGTTTATTAAATAATTGAGTTTTCTAACATAGTTGTAGTTGATAATAATTGAAATAAAAATCTCTACGTTAAAAAGGGAAGCTATTCACGTGAAAAATGCTTGAAAAAAAAGAAATCGGTCGCTATGATAGATGCGTAGAAATAATGAAAAAGGAACGAAAAAAAGCTCGAATTATTAATTTAACATCTGACAAGTCGGAGGCAGACCAAAAATATTATCTTAGAAAGTTTATTATTAAATAATCGAGTATTAATTTATCGAATTTCAAATAAATAAAAAGAACTGAAAAAGCACGAATTATTAATTTAACACCGTATTCACAGTCGGGAGACCAAAATAATGCTTTAAAGAGAGTTTGTTAAATAAGTAAGTATTAATTTATGAGATTACATTGTAGTTGATAATTAAATGATAATTGAAAAAAAAACTAAAAAAGGAAAAAACAAAACAAAAAGGGGTGCCAGTGAATGACGGGTAAGGCGATGCTTACATTGATAGTTGGTTGAAATGTTAATAGTTGGTTGAAGTATCTTAGAGTTTATTAAATAATTGAGTTTCTCTTATAGTTGGCAGTTGATAATTGAAATAAAAATCGTTAAAAAAAGGGAAAAAAAATATTCGCGTGAAAAATAGCGAAAAAAAGCACGATCGCGTATGGCCAGATGCGTAGAAATAATGAAAAAGGCAGCAGAGCTGAATTATTAATTTGCTATGCAAGTCGGGGCCGAGCCAAATATTATCTTAGAAATTTTATTATTAAATAATGAATATTAATTACATAATTTCAAATAAACAAAAAATGAAAAAAACCACGAATTATTTATTTAACACCATATATATATTCATAGTCACGGCCCGGCCAAAAATATTAATTTAGAAACTTTTTATTAAATAATTATTATTAATTTATCGAGTTCTTGTAGTTGATAATTAAAAAATGATAGAAAAAACAAAAAACCCAAAAATCGAAAAAAAGGAAGGAAAAAAAACTCCACGCTACAAACAAATCATGACCATTTAAGTGGGAGAACTAAAAAAGCATGAATTATTAATTTAACACCACATATATATATATACATGTATATATACATGTATATATATATATATATGTATATATATATATATATATATATATATATATATATATTCACGAGTCGAGCAGACTGAAATATTAAACACAGAGAGTTTATTAAATAATTAATTATTAATTTATCGAGCAAAAATTGAAAAGGATAAAAAAAACGCTCCTTTGAGGCAATCCCGACTAATCGAATATCGATTTATGTCGAGTTTTAGTGCAGTTGGGAAAAAACACGGTCATTATGGCCAGATGCGTAGAAATAAGTAAAGAAAGCGAAAAAAGGGCCAGTTATTGAACAACACCACGTTCGAGTCGGAACGGACCCGAATATTATCTTAGAGTTTGATAAATAATCGAGATTAATTTATCGGGGTATCTATTATAGTTGATAATCAAAAAAATGATAATTGAAAAAATCAAAATGGAAAAGGAAAAAATGCAGGCCAGCGATCCATGACCATAAGTGTCCCTCGAATAACCGGCGAAGCGGTGTTACATTCAATAGTTGATTGAACTACTACAAAAAAAAAAACACATTCGTATGGCCGGAGTGGTAGAAATAATGTAAATGAAAATGAGCGAAAAGAGCACGAATTATTAATTTAGCGCCTATCCACAAGTCGAGGAGGGGCCAAAATATTATCTTAGAGTTTGGCTTAATAATCGGTATTAATTTATTAAGTTTCTATTGTAGTTCATAATTGAAAAAACAAACGTTAAAAAAAATATATTTACATGAAAAAAGAAAAAAACAAAGTCGCATATGACCGTGTACAAAAATAATGAAAAAGGAACGAAAAAATGATGAATTATTAATTTAGCACCCTATCCCCGAGTCGGGACGGACAAAAAATATGATTTTAGAGAGTTTATTAAATAATCGAGTATTAATTTATCGAATTTCTACTGTAGTTGATAATTGAAAAAAAATGATAGTTGAAAAAAAAAAACCCAAAAATAAAAAAAAAATTTGGAAAAAGACAAAACAAAAGAACAATCGCTCCAGGCTGATCCCCGAGACCATAAAGTGTTAGGTCGAGGCTGAGCGAAGGCGATGTTAATTCGATAGGTAAGAAAAGGAGCGAAAAATCTTAATTGTTAGCGCTCATCCCCCAAATCGGGGAAGGACAAAAATATTAATTTAGAGAGCTTATTAAATAATCGAGGCGTTTATTTATCAATTCTCTTGTAGTTGATAAATTAAAAAGCAAGCTACTTAAAAAGGAAAAAAGAAATAATATTCACGTGAAAAGGGAGCAAAAAACACGGTCGCGTATAGCAGGTGCATAGAAATAATGAAAATGAGCGAAAAGAGCGAGGAATTATTAATTTAGCACCTATGTTCGAGTCGGGACGAGGCGAAAAATATTATCTTTAGGAAACATTAAATAATCAAGTATTAATTTATCGAATTTATTGTAGTAAGCTGTTTAAAAAAAAGAACAAAAAAGGGAAAAAAAATAGAACCACGCAGCGCGGCCGATCCACAAGACCATTTGTAGTGGCAATTGCGCGTAGCTCTCTTTATATACTAAAACTAGTTAGTAATGCTAAAATCGAATGACAGGCGGGGAGCGATGATACAATTGATAGTTGATACAACAACTTTGTAAAATATAATGACATGCGATTTTAAATGGAGTGTCACGAGCAAAAATGTTATCTTAGAGAGTTTATTAAATAATCGTGTGTATTAATTTATCGAGTTTACGTAGTTGATATTTGGAAGGAAAAAAAAACCCATTAAAATAGGGAAAAAAAATCATGTAAGTTAGACGAAAAAAAGCGGTCATATGGCGGTGAGTAGAAATAATGAAAAGAAAATAAGCGGGTATTAATTTAACACTGTTCTCGAGTGGGACGGGCCAAAGTATTATCTTAGAAGTTTATTATTAAATAATCGAGTATTAATTTATCAAATTTTGCGTAGTTGATAATTGTAAAAAAAAAATTGAGTTTCATTTGTGGCGATTATTAAAAAAGTGATCATTGAAAAAAAACCAAAAGGGAAAAAAAAAACAATCCCAGCAGCATTTGGCGATCCGCGACCATGTAAGTTCTAGTCAAATTCTGGGCGAGATGATATTATTCAATAGTTGGTTTGACAACTAAAAAAAAAATCGCGATCGGATATGGCCAATGCGAAAATAATGAAAAAATACTTGAAAAACTGCAATTATTAATTTAGCACCTATTCGAGAAGTTGGGAGGGGTCAAAAATATTATCTTAAGAGTTTATTAAATAATCAGTATTAATTTATCGAGTTTACATTGTAGTTGATAATTGAAATAACTTGGCGGTAAAAAGAAAAGAAAAAAAAAAATATTCATGTTAAAAAAGGAAAAACAAAAACCTGATAAATATGACCGTGTATAGGAAATAGTGAAAAAACGAAAAAGAGCTCAATTATTAATTTAACAACTTTTGTGCGAGTCGGGGCAGGCGAAAAAATATTATCTTAGAATGTTATTAAATAATTGAATATTAATTTGCTCGAATTTACTTGTGATTGATGATTGAAAAATGATAATTGAAAAAAAAATGGAAAAAAGGAAAAAAAAATCAGCTCAGCCCGATCACGTAAGTGATGTTACATTGATAGTTGGTTGAGCTACTAAAAAAAGCGTAGTAAAGTATATGACCGTGCATAGAAATAATGAAAAAATTAAAAGAGCACAATTATTAATTTAGCACTTTATCGCTTAAGTCGGAGGGCCAAAAAAAAACAAAAAAAGCATTTCCGCTGGTCATTCCATTTTGCCCGGCGTTATTTTATCGGTTCATTTCAGTTGAGGGAAAAAACATTGTATCGCATAATGAGCATTAATTTAGAAATAATGAAAAAGAGCAGAAAAGCACATATTATTAATGTAACATCATATCTCGAGTCGAAACAGGCCAAAAATATTATTTTAGAGAGTTTATTAAATAATCGAGTATTAGTTTATCGAATTTACCTGATACTCAGAGTATTAATTTATAGAAATAATGAAAAGAAAAAAGTACAATTATTAATTTAGCACACTTATAAAGTCGGTTGGTCGAATTAAGCTTTGAAAAATATAATGATATGAAATTTTAACTTAATGCCCCGGCGTTATTTTATCGATTCCACTTGCGGGTTGAGGAAAAAAAACGTTGTCGCGTATGAATATTGGTACAAAAATAATGTAAGAAAAAATGGAGCAGAAGAAAAAGCGTATTATTAATGTAAAATTACATATATCCTACAAGTCGAAGCAGGTAAAAATATTATCTTAGAGTTTATTAAATAATCGAATATTAATTTATGTCAATTTATACTATAGGGAATAATTAAAAAATAATTGGAAAAAACCCCAAGTATTTTAGAAAAAAAGAAAAAAATTAAATCAAAGAGCATCCCAATGGCGAATCCCAAAGACCATTTCCGTGCAAGAAAGCAGCATTCTCTTTTTATAACTACTAATGAAAAAGCTTGAAAAAAGTGCAATTATTAATTTAGCAGCTATCTCAGTCGGTTAATTAGAATTAACTTTGAAAAATATAATGATATGGGAAATTTTAGCTTATCTTTTTGGCGTTATTTTATCAGTTCATTGCAGTTGAGGAAAACGTTATCGCTATGAAAGTGGTAGAAATAATGAAAAATGGAGCAGCATATTATTAATGTATGGCATCGTATCTCGGTAAAGCTTGGTAAAAATATTATTTAGAGTTTATTAAATAATCAGACAATTGTAATTTATACTATAGTGAATAATTAAAAAAAATATTAAGTGGAAAAAACCTAAAAATTATTTTAGAAAAAAGAAAAGAAAAAAAATAAGATCAAACAGCATCCACGCGCCGAATCCAAGACCATTTTCCGTGCAAGAAACGCATTACTCTTTTTATAACTACTATTGTATGTATATTGATTACATCAGTATAACAGACGATCCTATTGCTTAGGATCCGTTTAACAACATAACAAACAATCCTAAGTAGTAGTAGTCTATGACTATTAGGCATCATGTAGATTGTAGAGTGGTTGCTCAGTCGATTGATTAATTTTGTGTCGATTCAAAACTATTCGGTTTGATATTAGAAATAGTTCATTTATTATTATGATTCGGGATTCATTTTAATTTGCATGCAAATCACTCATTACAGTAATTTATATTATCTCTTTTATTAAATAATGACACCAAACAAGTTCTAGGTCACTAACAAAGTACAATCAAATCAAATTAATAAGAATTGATACGAATTATATACGAATCGATTTATGAATCTAATGAATGACTGGATTAACAAGCGGGTTATAAGCTATTCTTTTACGAACCAATTACGAATCACAAATCCAATTTTCGATTCAATTAACCAAATCCAATTCATTTCAACTTGTTAACAACCCAAATCCAATTCATTTTGATCCAGTGCTTAAGCGTTTATTATGCTTAAAGTGCTTAAACTATTTAAATAAGGATAAATTGATTAATATAAGAAAGCACAAATATTAGTATCAGAATGTCCCATTTTGATAAACATGATCCCGATCGTTGAATTTCAGACAAAGCAATATTTGATATATATGGGTACCTAAGTACTCGTATAATCTTAAGAGTGTTGGAGCAACTACACATTTAACTTGATGGTATAATTATTTAAATTTATGTGAGTAAAATATTTCATATAATCTGTAGTGAATAGTGCATATGCACTCTAAACTAACCTGTTGGTACTTGTATGCTTTATATGAATACTTGTGTACTCATAAATTGTCTTCCTAAGAGTGCATGTATATTCTAGATTAACCTGATACAAATTACTTATTTCATTGATGTGTATTAATACGTAATGTTCATTATAATCTACTTAAAGAGTACATATGCACCCTAAATTAACTTACTTATTCTTGCACTATTAGCGGCTGACTAACTTAATATAAATTAGTTGGGTAGAACACAAACTTCGCCTTATTGTTTTTGTCAAGTAATGCGAAATTTTTCATTTAAGGTAATTAGGCAATTTAAGCGGCTTAAGCAAAATATTCTTAGCGCCCGTACATGAGCGAGATGTTGGACTTAATGATTGCAAAGCTTGTGAGGGTTTGAAAATTTATCTTTCTAAAGTTTTTATTTTTTTATTTTCTTTTTAGGAAAAGAATTCTGCCTTTTTATATGGTGAGAATCAAATAAAGATCTTTAAATTTTTCAAAACCTCCTAATCACTAAAAACCAATCCTTATATAATATTTCAACATTATGTTGGTGTTCTTAAATGTATAATCAAGTTCTAAACTTAATGAATAGGCTACGGATTGTACAAAAACAATAAACAAAATTGGCTACAAATGTATGCGATTTTAGTCGATTATATCAGATTTGGGAGTGAAATTAAATTAGCTCCAAATACTAAATAGAATTATCTACAGATTGTCATGACAAATGGCCGAACTAATCGTATAACTGCCCAGAGCAGTAAGTCTGGTAGGAATCGAAAGATGAAGAAAAATTAGGTTTTCTTGAGGAGGGAATTAAATTTACATATTGGAGTGGTGTAGATAGTTTGATTTCAAGTAAATCAAAATATGAGCATTCGTTTTATTGTGTTGAATTAAACCACTTAAATAAAATGGCAGCGAGAGTTTTGGGAGATAAAAGCTCACTAGAATCTCATCACCGCCCAACAACCGACTCAAAACTTGAGTCCTCGGGGTTTGATTCCGTCCAGGAATATTCGCCCCAGTTTCGAGCTTTCTACTCGGAAGAGTTTATAATACATTTATTATATGGTTTGATTCTTATTTGTGTGTGGCCTCTTGGGGGCCGAATTCTGAGTAATATATTAAATAATTATTAGCGAATATCGTAATATATATAGATTAGCGAAATAAGTAAGCCAAAATTAAATGGCTTCCTGTCTCGATCGTTAAATCACCAAAAATACTAATTGTCTAACAATTAATATATGACCAGACTTATACATATATATCTATATATAATTTGAATTAGTAAATGGGTGTAAAATTTAAATTATTAGGCGGATATTTATGAGATCCAATTTCTCATATATCCAACACATTATTCCTGCAATCATTAATTATATTTGTTATACATGTTAGTATTGATATTAGAATAGTAGTCATATATATTACAATACTGAATAGTACGGAGTATTGTAGTAATATATATTGTGATTAATAATTACTAATATATTTATAAAATCGAGCGAACCAAACCGACTAAGTACGAAAACTGACATCAAACGAATCGATTCAAACCGAATTAATTTCTAACAAAAATGATTGATGTACTTAAAAAACCGACATAATCAATTTCATACAAAAAAGACGGAAAAAACCCGACTGAATGAAACCGAAAACATCAAATTAGACCTACATAATGGATCGGCCGGTCCATCATATTTTAGTGGACATAGTGGCCTGGATTTGTCATATTTAATCATGGCTAATTGGCCGGATTTGTCCCCACTGTCTTATCGTATCTTGTCGAAATTCTTATACGAACTTTGACATAGCATCATTATGCCCTGATTTTCTACTCTTTGTCGGGATTGCCCTAAAAGTCCCTTTGTTGTCGAGGATTGCCTCGACGATTTTTCACATTTAAAGTACAAAAATCGGAAGAAAAAAAAATTGCTTCCCACTTCGGATGTTGCGGTGTAATGCACTTATTGAATAAGTGGAGGATAAATTAAATGTACACTTTTTAGGAGAACATACTATAAGGCTGCCACATCCTAAATGCTTTTGTTGTATGCTCCCCCAAAGGTAATCAAAAATCTAAATTGATCAATTACCGTCTTAGAAAGATTTTAAATCGGTAATTTGAGCAGTATAATGGGCCCGCACGGAGAAGAGTCTGATATTAAGTGTTGGTGTGGAAGATACGCTATTGAGTGGGTGAGTTTCACGGAGAAGAATCCGGGAAGAAGGTTTGTTAGGTGTGCATATCCGGTTAGAGTAGGTGTAAATATTGAAATGAAATTGATTCCACTTTTAATGTGTGCCCGTTGCGACAATTGTGTATCCCGATTCATTACCGGGTTGGTTAAATGTGATTCTTTGGGCTTAGTGTTCAGGCAGCAATGAGCGCATATTACTAGTATGGGTTCTAAAGCTGATAATTTAAGGGTTATGGCCGATTCTTGAATCTTACTAGTGTCGTTATAATAATAGTAATTGGTCAATTATTATTATTCTCTATTTCTTATTATCTGACTTTAGAAGGTGTAGCAACGTCTGATGATCTTGAATAATATTTCATGAATGAAATTAAACTGAAGACTTGTATATTGACAATGTATTTGCAATATTTATATATTTGTCAAATATATATATGGTGATGAACATCGGTGGTTAAACTTGCTTGGTTAAACTTGCAAAGTTTAATCAGTCTTGATGGATCGATGAGTAACTTGATAAGCTATTCGATGAAGCTGACTGAAAGTATTTTAATTGACTTGTTAAGTTAATTAAAAATAGAACAACTCACTAGTAACTCATTATTTAATTAGAAGTTAAATACTTGATCTAGAAAATTAAAGTTAACGAGTTAAGCCGATTTATTACTTGAGTGGAATTTTGGAACTTTGGCAGTATTTAAAAGAGGGATTAGGTTTAAGCTGACAAAAGAATCCTGAAAACTCCACCTGAAAGAAGCCTTCGCCCACTCCTCTCCAGAGAATTGGAAGATTTCATCTTCCGATTCGCATTCATCACAAAACTCCTACTTGATTCGAGCTACCGATTCGATTCCTGCTTGGTGTGTCTGTCAGAGGGGCATCTCGCCGGTGTTGAACAAGTATTGAAGAGGATGTGAGGAGGGCTTTCACGCGAGGCACTACGTGGGGGTAGGTTCAATCGACTTTCCGTTCTGATGTAAAATTCACCGTATTCCTTATTTTATGTTTGATTAATTTCATTCTTTTGAGAATCAGGGATGTATGAATTGGTGTTTATCGCGATTACATTAAATACTAGATTCTAACGATAAATTCTAGGAGTGGCTAGATGAACTGTTCCTCATAACTTTGTCTTTCCACTGAAACAAATGCATGTTGTGTCGCCCCCCAAAAAACCCAAAATTGACATACCAGTTCATAATTATGCAATTAGGGAATTAAGCGATGTCGTTAAACCCTTACCTCTATCTCTGTAGAAAAATCTTGGCTCTCCGTCTTCTCTCCAAAATTTCTCGAAATCACTAAAATCCTCATACCACCATTCGGGTTTATCATTTTCTTTTTCCCTTTCTTTTTTCTTCTTTGGGGCTCGGTGTGGCCATTTGTGACGTCCTTTTCGAGCCATTGTTGAAATTTTGCTCTCGGATGAAGGGTTGTTATGTTTTGTTCGGAGAGTAGAAGATGAAGGGTTCTAATTTCTTAGTTCTCTTGATTGTAATTTGGAAAGAAAAATTTAATATAATGTTTGTAGTAAAGAACTTCAATTTATGTAGTGAATACGATCATATAAAGAGATGAAAATGTAGTCATATCGCTTTTTGAAATAATTTTGGACTTTAAAATGTAAAGTGGGAGTTTATGGGGTAATTTTGACAGAATAGAAGTTCGGGGAGCATAGCCCGCAAAATGTCGAAGTTAGGAAGCAAACGACAAGATAATGATAGTCTGAATGACGGCGATTAGTGCTGTCGTTACCTCGAGCTCAAATGGGCGGGGAAATACTTAACAAGCATGTTTGCTCTCTAGTTGAGTTGTTATTTCCACCATAGAATAGTGTTTTTTAAGAACTAAAGTATCTTTTATCTTATTTCAGGAAACGAAATTGTAATAGGGCCAAATGTTAGTTTTCGTGTTTTGAAAATGTAATGAATATAAGTCTGTCATACGCCTCTTGAATGTGCATTACTTGTTTTTATTTTTTCATATTTGTATATATGTTTGATTATGTGCTACGATTGCATGGTAAAATAAAAGCAAAGTAATAATAATCTCGCCAATTTAAAATTTAAGCTTAGCGTGTCGAGCTTGATTTAAAGTTGTGAAGTCGGTTAGATATCACGGGCCTTGTGATGGCGGTGTTACGGTTTTGCATAGATATGACAATGGATAAATGTTGAAGTGATTTAAATTTAACGTTGTGGGCTTTCGGATGATCGTTCAAGTAATTTTTTGTTTAATTGGTATCATCTTAACGGTTCGTCGGAGATCTGAAAGTCGAGGGTATTAAAAGCGTCTTGAATAGTATGCTAGCAGCCTTGAGTTATGTAGTTTTACATGAATTGGTTGATAACCTACTATTATAGCGGATTGAAAATGTTGCGGTGTTGGATTTGGATCACAAGTGTAATAGGTCTTGATACTAATATATTTCGTGAGATTTGAAGTATTAGTATTTTACTTTCTGATTTATTTAGCCAAATGTTTAAGCATGATAGTTCTTGAGTCTGCTTGTCTTTATTTACTTATTCTTGTAGAGATTATATTAGTACCCGTACTTTCTTTTCGTAAAAACTACCCATTTCGACAACTTGAAAGTGCAAAATTTGGAATCTTTCAGCTTAAATGAGTGGTCTCGGAAATTTGAGAGGTATTCTCAGCTTGAAGGCGAATACGTCTTGAGCGCTAAGGTTCTCAGAAACCTAATGATAGTGCCTCCCGTGGAAAAAGGGATCGCGAAAGCCTGAAGTCGATGCGTGGATTAATCCCGATGTCTGCATCTTGCAGCCAATATGGAACCTTCGTTCCAAATTCAATATGAAAGGTGGCGGCATATGACATATACCGGCAACTTGAAAATTATTCGAAGGGAAAGCAGCGAAGATATGACACGGTCTGACCGTGGAAGCAGGCAGGGAAAAACGGATAGGCGCGAGCACCCATGTCATTAAAATGATTGGCAATTACGACCGACTTCAGCGCCTTGGGCACCGGTGTCTCCCGAAGCTTGGGCGTGGATGCAAATCACGGGAAATCTCTTCCCGGACAAATTCTCGGTTTGTAATGAACTTCAATATCGCAAGTTTGAGTGTCTCACAAATGAACTACGTAAGATGATCACCGAATCTTGTGAGATGAATCTGGGTAAAATAAAACTCATACATTTTGGTGGTCCAAAACAAGAAGAATCGGGAGAAAGAAAAGTTTACTTGGCTGACAAAGCCAAGTTCGAGAATCCCAGTGGCTGGCGGAGAACACTAAGAAAGTGATGGCAAATGTCATTATTGCGAGGAACTGGGTCGAGGCTGGAGGTGGCCTTGCGGGAAGTTCACGGATGATAGGAAGAATGGTCTCACGACCCGGCTCGGCTGAAGGTATGTATGTTATTGAAGTTTGTACAACTACAATTACTTAAATGGAGTCTTTAGACAGGTGTGAGTTCTAATATTTGTCATAATATGCGGGAACTCGAGTCGAAGTAGAAGGCTGAAAGAGGGGAAATGGATCTACGTGTGGGGAACGGCGTGAAGGTTGCGGCCCTTGCAGTAGGATCCATCAGGTTTAAATTGCCCACGGACCATGTTTTTGAACTTATCTCCGGTTTCTTATGCTTTTCTGATTTGAGGGAATATTATTCCATTTGTTTTGAATAATGATGGGTTTTTCATTTTCAATAGATCCCAGATGGTGGATCGCGGGAATGGGGTAGTATTCCCAGTACCGCCTCCCTTCAAAATGGTCTATTCGTTTTAGACATGATGATTGTGAGTCGTATAACATAAACTTAAAGCGAATAAGCCTAATGACTTAAACAGAATATACCTGTGGCATTGCGAGATTGAGTCGTATTAACGAGCAGAATCAAAGAAACTCATTTCAATTGGGATACTTGAAGGTTTAGATTATAAATCATCTACGATAAGTGCGAATCTTGCCTTTTGGGCAAAATAGTAAATCACACCGCTTAAGCTGGATTCAATGAAAGGGCAAGTGATTTATTGGGGATCATACACTCAGATGTATGTGGGCGATGAAGGCAACGTCTGCGAAGAGGTTATAACTTCTTCGTTACATTTATTGATGATTACGGTGAATGCGATTTGTGTACGATGAGACCTGTACGAGTCCTTTGAGAAATTCAAGGAGTTCGAAATGAAGTACAAAACTAATTGAACAAGGCAAATAAAAGGTGCAATTACGATAGAGGTGGAGAAATATTTAGAATCACGGAAGTTAATCACTAAATGTAGGGAGTGTAGTATTGTTTCTGACTCGCTCCGGCCGGAGCATGACATAATGGCGTGTATGAAAGGAGAAATTGAACCGCTGCTTGATATGGATTCGGTCTATGATGAGCCTATCGATCTACCGATTGAACTGCAGGGGATATCTTATTCGCCTTGACAGCTTTACCTTAAACAATGTCCAACAAAGTCGATTGAAAACTGCAGTGAGCTACATGGTTTGGGAAGATTACGAGTTGAGTTTTACCGAGTTCAAGGTTGTGAAGGCATGTTAGCAGTTAACAAAGGATAAGCTTTAGCATAGAATCAGGTAAATGCTATTTCATAGGATATCGAAAGGAAAGCAGGTTGGTTCTTGCCTTACACTGGCGTAGAGAATAAAATCTTCATTGCTAAGGCAGGAGTGTTCATGAAAAGAGATATGCATTGGAAAGGACTAGAAAGTAATGGTGTTAAATCTTGATGAAACTTCGAAATTGATAAAGTCAATGTCGATGCATCCTTCAAAGAAGCGTCAGCCCAGCACTTATGAGTGGCACGCCTTCCATGAAAGATCCGATCCGCGATCCGCGAAGTAATGGAAGAACCCGGCCATAGGAGATTCCGACAGGATCGTCCGAACGAGCGGTATGGTGAAGCACTTCATCATTGAAAGTGGCAGGCCCGAGCAACATAAAGAAGCGATGAATAAGCGAGGATGTGACGGATGGCAAATAGCCATCTGATTTGAGATGGATTCTATGTGCGAGCAAAGGTTTGGTCCTTGGATTTACCAAATGGGGTTAAAGCCCATTGAATGTAAATGGGTATTTAGAGAGAAACATGATAAATCACGAGGCGTAGATGTTTTGAGAGGCTAGACTTGTAGCGAAGGTTTCAAGCGAGTTCACGGTGGACTATAGCGAAACCTACTCGCCGATGGCTATGCTTGATCCATCCGGATAATCTTAGCCATTCTTGCTGCGTTTCGCTGACTCTGAAATAATGCAAATGAATGTAGGCGCCTTCTGAATGGAAATTTAAGAGGAGGATGTGTATATGGTGCGGCCTCAGGAACTTTCACGTGTACAAGGACCTAAGAAGGTATGCAAGTTGCAAAGGTCAATTTATGGTCTTAAGCAGGCATCGCAGTTGGAATCTACGTTTTGATGAATCAATTAAAGATTTTGGTTTAAATTCGAGAGCGAAGAAGAGTCTTGTGTATACAAGAGGTAAGTGGGAGTTACGTGTCGTTCGCAGTACTTGTATGTCGATTGACATCGTGAAACAATGTAGAGTTCTTTGGACTCGGTCAAAGGATTGGTACGGTAAATGTTCATGAAGGACTTAGGCGAAACCTGATATATACTTGGAATAAATATTCCGTCGGTGGGCGGAAGGCTAATTGGACTTTGTCGGGGATACTTTATGTGAATAAAAGATGCTATGAGTTCAACATGAGTAATTCCAAGAAGGGTAATCTCCCCGTGAGACATGGAGTTCAGCTTCAGCGGAGCCGCAGTGTCCCGCTCTGCAGTCTTGAGATGAACAAAATGAAGAGATGTACCTTCTGACTTCGGTATATGATCAATGCATGTATACGTGTTATGTACTAGACACGATGTGTCTTTTATGCGCTAAGTATAACCCGGTAGATACGAAGCTAATCGGTGAGAACCAGCGGATTGCGGTGAAGTGCATCTTGAAGTATCACGAGGAAGAACTAAAGATGCTTTAACTTTGGTATGGTGGAGATGATTAGTAGTCACCGGGTACCGCGATGCAGTTTTCAAGCTGACAGAGGCATTATCGTTCTGGATTTGGGTATGTGTTTTGTCTCAGCGGTGGAGCGTGTATCTTGGAGGAGTTCCAATGAGTACTATTGCCGATTCTACCACGGAATGCGAGTACATCATGACGTCACGAGCGCTAAAAAGGCGTGTTGGATTAAGAAATTGATATTGAGTTTGGTGTAGTACCTAGCATTGAGGACAGTTGAGTACTTTGTGATATCATGGGCGATAGCTGACTAAAGAACGAGCAGCATCACAAATCCAAGCACGTACCGAAGTATCACTGAATTAGAGATATGCTTAATAGAGGTGATATCGAAGCATGTAAAAATGCTTGGCGAGAGGCCAATACGGCCAGGCCACTCTTAAACCACTTCGTCGGTGGCATGATGAAGCGTCTGCGGCGAACGTAGGTGCTTGGGCAGGATGTCGCGGTGGTGATGAGTTAAGTGGGGAGATCGAGTATGTATCTATTGTGTTATGTGAACAAATATAAAGATAATGTTGTTTCTTATATTCGGTATATTTGTTTCTTCTTATCCCCATATGTTATATTTACATATAATACATGTATTGTATCCTCGATGGTGAAAAGTTAAATCCTAGGTTAATCATGTTTCTAGAAAAGCGGCATGAATTGTTGATTATACTCTTCGAAACTGAAACATAGGATAGCCAAAGCCTTAATTCGGAATCTTTGATAGTTAGAGGCGTAAGCGTTATATGACTAACATGGTATTTTTGATTAGTGATCAGATTGATCACGTTAACTCGGACTAGATCGAGCCGTGGTTTGCCGGTCACGGTGGCTTTGGGGAGACATGGCCAAGAGAAAAGTTAGAAGATATGTATGTTGTGTCTATGATATTTGTTTTTTAGAATTTTAGGTTGAGCCAATTCTTGAACTCTGATATATAACTATCGTGTTATATAAGTACGTACTTTGACTATGACCTAACGTGCACTTAGCGGATGTAGCGTATGTTGGGTCACTTGTAGGTGAGTATAGATAGATGTTGATATATTGGGAGGGATTTATCCGTCCTTGATATCTGAGAAGATGCGAATATAACGCGGTTAGTGCTGATTGGTTTCTGGGGCCTTACATAAATGCTTATTAGGTTATTACTCGAGTAAAGAAAGTGTGGGTGTTTCATGACACACTTCTTATAAGTTAAGAGCTACGACTAGAATCGCGATAAAGGGAATTGTAAAATGTCGTCGGGCAAGTGGGAGTGTTGGAAATCAATGAGAATTGATTCCACTTTTATTATTACTTTGTTGCGACAATTGTGCTCCGGTCATTTTCTGGGGTTGGTTAAATGTGATTCTTTGGAACTTAGTGTTCACGCCCAGTAATGGTATATTCTTGAGTGTGGGTTACATGATAATTTTAAGGGGTTATGACGATTCTTCAGATCTTTGCTGGTTAATCGTTATAATAGTAATTGGTCAATTATTTATTATTATACAACTTACTATTATCTGAGCCTAGAAGGTCAGCGCCTGTCTGATGATATTCGAATAATATTTCATGAATGAAAATTAAGCGAGACTTATATATTGAGAAATGTATTTCTCGATATTTATAAATTGTCAAATATATATGTTGATGAGCATCGATTGGTTAAACTTGCAAGTTTAATCAATTAAGCAATTGAATCGATGAATAGCGATAAGGCTATTTGATAGTGACTCGTTAGTATTTTAATTGACTTATTAAGTTAATTAAAATAGAACTATTAAACAGTAGCTTTCGTTATTTAATTAGAAGTTCATAGCGGTCTAATTAAGTTAACGAGGGATTAAGCTATTCTTGAGGATTTGCTTAACGGGAATGGAATTTTGGGGGTGGTATTTAAAGAGGGATTAGGTTTTCATGACAAAGAATCTGAAACCTCCACCCCCTCAAAAGAAATAGCCGCCCCCCTCACTCTCGGATTGGAAGATTTCATCTTCGATTCACATTCATCCCATAGCTACATGAGTTCGAGGCTACCGGTTCGATTACTCTTGGGTGTATGATCTAGAGGACATCTCGTCGGTGTTGAACAAGTGGAGAGGATCTTGAGGGCTTTCCAGCGAGGCACTACGTGGGGTGGGTTCGATCGACTTGCGTTCTGATGTAAGAATTCTCGTATTCATACATTCATATTTTATCATTTTAGATTAATTTCACGTTATTTTTGAGGAAATCAGGGATGTATGAATTGGTGTTTATGTGATTAAATTCATACTGAATTAACTTGATAAATTCTAGGGCTAATTTAGATGAACTGTTCTCCTCTTGTCCTTCCCTGAAACGAAATGCATGTTGTTAATAACCCCCAAAAAACCCAAAATTGAACATACCAGTTCATAATTGTACATGAAATTAGGGGAATTAAGCGAAAGTCGTTAAACCACCCTGCATCTGTAGAAAAATCTTGGCTTTCGATGCTTTCTCCAAAATTTCTCGAAATAACTAAAATCCTAATACCACCGTTCGGGTTTATGTCGTACTTTTTCCGCTTTCTTTTCTTCTTTGGGGCTCGTCTTGTGTGTGGCGTCCTTTTCGAGCCGTTGTTGAAATTTTGCTTTCTAAGATGAAGGGTTTGTTATGTTTGTTCGAGGAGAGTGAAGATGAAGGGTTCTAATTTCTTGGTTCTCTTGATTGTAATTGGAAAGAAAAGAGATTTAATATAATGTTTAATAGTAAGGCTAATTTGTAAGCAAAAGAATCTGATCATATAAGGTAATGTAGTCGTATCGCTTTCGAAAACAATTTTTGGACTTCAAAATGTAAAAGAGTGGGGTTATGGGGTAATTTTTGACTTCAAGAATAGAAGTCGAGGGGAGGCATGGCCGACAAAATATATCCAAAGTTAGGAAGCAGCTTATGAGATAATGATGATAATGCGAAGGCAAGCGGCCAATTAGTCTTTGTCGTTACCTCGAAGCTCCAATAGGCGAAATATATGGCATGTTTGCTTTCTTAGTTGAGTTGTTATTTATCGTAGAATAGTGTTTTTTAGAGCCAAGTAATACTTTGTCTTCTATTTTTAAGTATAGTAATTGAGAAAACTTCAATTAAAAACAAAATATGGACAAAATTATGCTTTCACTCAGAAAAAATCTTTCCTTGTCGAATTTTAATTGTCGTTTGAATTTTTTGAAATTAAAGCTTTGTGTCAATTATTAATTATTCGTTATTCTAAAAAATATAAAATTTATATAGTTAGATTCGTCTTTTAAATAATTTCATAATATTAATTTTTTAATAATATAATTAAAAATTAATTAAATATAAAAAATTTATCTTAATATGTGAAAAAATCGATTGGATGGAGTATTATGCTGCCGTGGATGGAGTGTTCCCCTTGCTCTAGTGCTCTACAATCCTCGGGTTTCTCATAATTTTCAATGTTCATACATTGTCCACAAGAATTTGGAAAAAAATAATAAGGTATCATGAAATAACTATGGAGTATATGTAACGTGGTAATTATTATTGTACCTAATAAAGTATCACGCCTTCATTATGGAATACAAATAAATGAATAATATTCTTTTGTCAACATTAAAATACAAAAGATAAATTGCTTTTCTATCCCAAAACAATTGACCATCTCAACTACCTTGTTAAACAATTATAAGTCCTCATAAGATACAAAACAAAAGAACAGTTGTCTTACATGACTATAACAACATTTCTTTAAACAACTACGTAGTATATTCCATGGAAGACAATACAAAAACTATAGACGAAAACTTCCAAGTATGATCAATATTTTTAGCTGTCTTGTAAAGAAAATGAATTAGAAATAACTAATCGAAGAAACAATAGCTTCATGACAAAGAGTTACCAATATAGTATCGATTTTGTGTCGAATACTAGCTCTAGCCGCAGTAGTTAGGCAATGTGGTCTGGAGGAGATATAGATTGATACTGGAAAGTGTATGAGCAACATTGATCACCTCTAGAACTTGATTGATTCTGCATATGATAGCGGTTTTCGGGTTTGCCTATGCCGAGCAATGATTCTGATTCCAAAAAGGCCACATTTCTGATTCGTATTCCAGATCTTGGATCACAACGAAAAGATCTTACTGTTGCCTCTATCCATGTCTATAAAATATCCAGCGGTGTCAGACGCCTGTTTGTATCTGCAAGACTGGGGAACTTGCTCCTCTTCGACCAGAGCCAGATTTTCGAAACAGAGAAGCTATCGCCTCCTCTAGTCCGAGCATTAATCTTTTTCGCCTCTCTATCTGCATTATTACCTCCGTGATCATGTCCCGTCTTAGTAAACCTAAAACTACCAGCACCAATATCATTGCTAGACAAAGCTACTTGCAGCTCTGATTCACCTACTACATACTGAAATGTACCCATAGAATAACACCTCCTCGCATCCAGATTAATACTAGAACTAGTCTCCCCCTGATCAAGTTCTCTTCGTTCCCCAATATTAACATTTCTAAACTTACCTAACCTCACAGAAAGCACCCTCATTTCCCCAGCCTCAACCCCGAAATTTCCATCCATGTGACTCGTTGACACCTCAATCGCACTATTTCTCGACAATACATTCAATTGGTCTCTCAATTCATCATTATTAAATACTGTATTATCAAGTGCAATTCCAGAGCTTATGAGTTGTCTACACAAAGGGCATGTTGAGTTTGACAACATCCATGTATCTATGCAATTCATGTGAAATGCATGACTACACAAGGGAAGCAACCTTAGCAAATCAGAACCAGAAAACTCACACAAACAAACAGCACAATCAAATGGCTCTTTCGAACCGACGATTTCTTTATAGTAAAATACAGGCAGAGAATCAATAAGAGACTGATCCAAACCAGAATCATGTAACCTAAAGAGCTGATGAAGCTGTCTCTGAAGTGATTGAGAACCCAAACTATCTTGATACATATTAGACTGAGACATTGAGGAAAAAACTGATCTTTTTATAAGATACTTAATGAAAAAATGAAGTAGACCAAACATAAAGAAGAGAATTGCTAAGACAATTATAACCACCATAACATATGAACTAATATTGCTCATTTGTGAAAGAATATGATGAGAATAAGCAGAACAATTGAGAGGCAGATAGGACTAATAGTTAAAAAATAAAAATACAAACTTTATTGAAATTTGTGCAGGGGCAATTCAAACCCTCAAAGGGGGTACCTCAACAAGAATGGAATTGTTGAATTCATCAACCAGAGTAAACATACCCAACAAACCAATGAATTTGGGCCTAATTAAGACATAATTGATGGTAGGAAAGGAGAAAATTAAAGTGTAAACAATCTAAATGACGATTATTTTCCTCAAGTTTCTTTTATGTAGTTATAAAGTATGAGTCTAATGGTCACTGAAATATTATTTTTACAGAGAACTTATAATGACAAGACGGGAATTCGTATTTAAAGGAACTCTCCAAAAATGAGAGAAATAGAGAGGTAAAGAAGATTAGAAAGGGAAAGGGACATGCAGAGAAAAAAGGGGTTACATAAAAGAGTACAAAATTGGAGTGTAGCTAACCAACCAACCTCTGTAAACTGCAGAAAAATGGCATTGAACTAGATATTCAAAGCAGAGCAGAAATGTGGAGAGATTTTCATTGTTTTGGTGAAAAGATAGGTGAGTGAATATCAAGAATTCTACTAAAAATTGACTTAAATTAACTTTGTTGTACTTCAATTTACTTTCTTGTCTGAAGAGATTACCAAACACTAATTTGATAAGTGGTGAATAATAATGGGAGAGAGGAAGTGTTTTGGGGTCCAGGTGATTACAGGTACACTATATATGTTTTCAAAGGAGACAAACCTAGAGAGGTCATTTCTAGATTTCTAGGTTTATTGTTCGGGCCAAAACTCAATTGGTAAAGAATTATAAGTTGTGATATATCTGTTCTTTAACTGCAGTATGAATTCCACTCCTTTTAAGAGAAATTGGTTTATAAAGAATTATTAATACACTGATCAGTTAAGGCATATTTTTTGATTTATCTCATATGTATAACTCAAGGACATGAATATTATAATACTCTTAAATTGATAATTTCAATCTACATTTCTAGGTTTATGTTTTATCGCATCACTTTGACATCAAATTGATATCATCACTGCCAGCTCACCGAATTGTCAATAATAGCACATCATTAAAATAATAAACACCCTCCGGTAAAATAATTATGCATATTACAAAATCTTTTGGCACTGTATATAAAACTTACTACATATTAGCTAGAATCTCAAAGTGTGTAATTAAACAATGGAAGAAAAATCAAGGAAATTTTCTTCATAGGGTTTGAGAGAGTAATTTTAGAGGAATATTTTTTGCACCAGTTAAAATATCTCCAACACCAAAAAATTATGTGTATGAACTATTTAACCCTTCATATAAATAGTTAGAATCAATAATGATTTTCTCATTATTGAACACTTACATTATAACCACATTTTATTTTCTCTACACAAAAATCTAAAAAGGATTTTCTTGAACTTCAAGAAATTTGGCATCTTTCAAATTACATTTATTATTTTTATGTCAAATTATCATGGACAAATCTTTACAATAAGAATTTAATTAATACAATGAATCCAATTTTACTGTATGAAGAATCCAATTTTTTAGTTCTAACAAGTTCTGCAAGTGTTTACTTTGATTATTTAATTTTACTTTATCTCTGGTTAACAATGTTAAATAAATTGTGAATCGTTGCATAAGTCAGGAAGGGGGGGGGACAGGGGGGGGGGTGATCTGTCATAAAATTTGGACGAGAAATAAACCTTGAAATATTTAGGGTTGTTCTTGAGAGTTAGAAAGTGAAGGAATTAGAGCTAGAGAGAATTTCATAAGATTGTTATTCTTTCATTAGCTGAAATGGAAATGAATTTGCCTCATGTTTATTTACCTTTTTATATAAAGGGTAAATAAGTCCATTTTGGTGTCAGAGTAAATGATATTTGGTGTACAAAATATTCTCTAATTTTATCTCCTTGAAAATTATAGCAATGATTGTAATTATGATTTAATTAATTTTTTCTCATATATAGATAAATAAGTGGATTAATCCAATTAAACTCGGCCAACAAGTTAACCAATCAAATTTGAGCTCTCTAATCTTGTTCACAATATATGGGACGATGTCCCTATAATTTCATCTAATTAGATTTTTGTCCCAATTGTTTAATACTTATTACACACTAGTCTGAAGGGTTATAATCAATATTACTGATTATGTTTGGATGCTGTTAGCCAATGTATGGCCTCTTGGGCTGTTCAGTAAAAGTAAATTGTACTATATGATTGCTTGACATGACGTTGTGAATCTGTTGGTATGAACTTTTTCCCTCATTAAAGTTTAAATGCAATCACGAAGTCATGTCTTCTTGTGATTCTTTTTGTTGGAAATATGAGATGTTATATCACCATAAATATGTCTAGTTGAATAATTAGATTTATGCAATAGGTGTATATTTAAATAATAATAAGTTCGGACATATGTTAAATTGTTGGACAATTAATATATTAGGTAACTGATTGACATTAGGGATTATGATGGAGCTTCTTGGGAATTAAAGCTCATAATTTATATATTAATATGATGTTCGGTTAAACACATATTAATATATTGCTAATTCGATTAGAACTGGGGAGGTCGTACAACTAAAAGCAGTATAATACGATTATAGCTTCCGGGGTTTAAAAATATAAGCGTAAGAGAATATTGAGGCGAATCAGGTGTTGGAAATCCACAGTTCGACTATTATGTTAATGATAGAGTTACGGAATCTTCTATTTGTAAAAATCATTATTGAATATTACTTTTTATGAAACTTTTCTACGTCTTTTGTTTAGGGATAAAGTGAGAAGATTAGAGCAGCATTTACGCTTGTTTGATAGGCTATGATGAGAGAAAGAGGAGAAGTTTTTCCTTGAAACTCTAGTATTCTAGAATGTTCTTAAGGAGGTGGAAGAGTTTAAAATATCTCTTTGCTTAAAAGTAAGGGATTTTGGTATATATAAATGCCTTTTGAAGATGAAAAACCTACACAGTGCTTCGCTTTTGAAGTTGAAATTATATCTCTACTCCCCCACTTTTCATCTGATCGACTAGTAAGGTACAGAAAATCTCATTCTAGCACGTCACAAATACGGTTTAGCATTTAAAGAGCTACAGTAAAGCTACATGAGGAGTTAAATTCATCACGTTGGTGTGGAGTGATGTACAGAGCAATCGTTGATTGTTCGAGGAGTTTCCTTATATTTATTCAGCTGCCAATCCCAGGAAAGGTAGACACTAAATGCGTTATTGTTTTTATTATATTCATAGAATCCTAGTTAATATTTTTTTTGTAATTGTTATTTTAATCGCGTAAAATCTGAAAGTGGCGTCGTGAGCGAGTTATGAATTGTAATTACATAATTAAATGCATGAAATGGGTTTATGCTTGTTCGAATATGAATTTTATATGTTAGAAATGCGATTAGATAATTTGTCGGATTGTAGAAGTATGTTAACTAAATAATTAAATGCGATTGTCGTTAATCATTTTGAAAATAATTAATGTAGTTAAATTAGAAATATTTTTTCGGATTTTTATGAATTTTTGAATAAAAATTTATATCGATTCGATTTGAATGAGCCAGCGTCGTTTCGGAAAGGCTAAGGCGTGCGAGCCGACGTCGAGAGTCAAACAACGGCGGCCAGCGTCGCAAGCTTGCCCAGCCACTGGCGGCGTGGCGAGCACGTAATGCCGTATACTTTCTTTGATGTCGGCGTGGTGTAAATCGTAAGCGTCGTAGTTTTATGCTTGTAGTATTACGCGTTCAGCAATTTGGGCGTTCTCTTTGCGCGTCTCTTGTCGTGAATGTGGTCAGCGTTGGTCATTGACTCGGTGAGCTTGGTTCTGCACGATGGCTGCAGGCTCGGTGGCTTTGTGAGTATGACACTTATTAGGTTGGATTGTCGCTTTGGTTTAGGTTTTTTAAAATGTTTTAAATCTTATTTTGCTCAAATTAATATTTCGATATCAATTAAAATTATTTTAAATTAATTTCAAATTGAAAATTAGTTTAATTAATTTAATTTAAGTACTTTTAATAGTTCGAATTTAATTAGAGTTATTTTATTGATATTTGATATTCAATTATAATAAAGACTATTAATTAATTAATTCTAGTTTGATTAGATTTAATAATTCGAATTGATTTAATTAAAATAGAAATCCATATTATTTGATAATTGAAGTTTCTTATAACATATAATATGAAATTAAATTGTATTAAAAGTGTAAATTAAATAAATAGTAGAAATACTTATTTAATATTAATTTTTAAAATACTTAAAATAGTTTAAGTGAATATTTTACACTTATGTAATTAAATTGTATATTTTATTTGATGAATATACAATGACATATATTTATTTAGATGTATATTATTACTTTAGAGTATTGTTTTTTTCCATTATTTATGATATGCCTTAATTTCATTATTGGATAATTAGAAATACATTATATAATTTGATAATGGATAAGAAGGAGATTAGTGATATGACTTAGATGTATTTTTGGGAAATAAAGCCTGATTAATCTTTACCTAAGATAAATGAGTAGAGATTTACTATTTATTATTATATAATGTAAATATAATTAATTGAAAATTGGAGACCATGAGGCAATTGAATATTAGAGATCTAGTGGTAGACTAGGCGTAGTTTAGAACTAGTCACAGATTTTTAATAGGCCGCTCCAGAGTCACTATTAAGTGTATATTTTGTGCTTGTAATTTATATTGTTGTATATAGCTGGCTTTGTGTGTATATATCTTGCTTATTACAAGATTGGTTAAATATAACTAATCCCATATAAATTAAGTATTATTATCGTCTTAGCTAAAGTTGGATTTGCGTCTCGTTTAATAATGCCCGGACTACCGGGTTGGTAGGCGTGTCATCTTTTAAGGCTCTTTCGATAGGGTGTTTATACGCTTTCCAAAGTGTAGGACTTAGGCGATAAACATCGACCCGACTACATGTCGGTAGACTTAATTGCCAAGCTGATGATTTCCAAATGCATGACTTGGGCCGTTAATGAGAGTCATTTATAGGTCTAAGATGAACTTTAGTGACTCGAAATCATGATGGTCATGATTGGTGATAGTACACCTACATGGGATTGGGAATTGAAATGTATGCGTCTTGCCGGATTCGATTCTTAATCATGTAGGATTTGGTATCTTGAGTGCGTTTGATGGGATTGTAAGCCTTGATCTTAATTCTATTATATGATTTTCGAGTACTTATTATGACATGAATAACTAAAGTATATTATTTTTACGTATCTTTGTATTTAAAGTTCTGAAGCCACATAGTTGTTAGAATCTAGTATGAATTCATTACTTGATATGCATTGTATATCAGGATCCTCAGAATGATGTATATTAATGCAAGCAATCGTGTATGGGCTAAAGAATTCTTACATTGGAGCGGAAGGCGAATGAACCCGAAACCACACAAGCGGTAGCGTGAATGCCTTGGCAATAACCGTTACGTTTAAAAAAAAATTCGGCGGTGGTGGGACCCGGAGATAGTATAAATAATTTGAATAAAAGGCAGATGTCAAGAGACTAGTATTATATAGGCTAGTAGTTTATGTCATGGAAAATTTTACATTTGGAATCGGTTTCATTGTGAGATTTAAGTACGGAAAGAAATGCGGAATATTCGTCCTTATCCAGCCGTAAATCACCTGACACAAAAACCTCGTCTTAACCTTCTTGGTTGGCAGAGATTTTCCTATTTCCACTTTTAGAAATTTTCTTCCCATTTCTCTTGATTGTTCTTCCATTTCAGATCGTTAGTTGAATATCTTCACACATTCATCTTCTTTGAATTAAGGTAAGAAAATTCAAATCTTTTGGGATATTTCATGGGTTTTGACATAGTTGACTTTTAGTTGAATTTTGCTAAATTGAATTTAATTGTGTTTCTAAGTTTGTTATGGGTAGTATGATAAATATAAGTAGTTAATTCATAAGTTAAGATGTGTTTGAGGTTTATCATGATGGGATTGACTTTTTCCTAGGTTTGTTGACTTTTATAAGACTTTTAGATGTGTAGGGGGTTAATTTGGGACCTTATTGTAGTTGTTGTAAGGTTAGAATTGTGATTTATAATCGATTAGAGGGGTTAGGTTGAGAAAGTATGATTGAGTAAGTTGAGTAGTAATTGAGATTTTTGGAGTATAGGTTGTTATTTATGGACTTGAGGGTTTAATAAGATGGTACATAAGTTGATTTGGAATGTTAAAGTGATGGAGTGCAAATTTTTAGAGGGAGGGCCGATTGGGTTGTGTCCAGGCAGGATTGTTATTTCATTGTCTTATTAAAATGCGTTTAGGCGGGTTTGCTTGATGGTTCCATAGGTTGGTAATGTATGCGCTAGAGCCTTAGTATAGTAGTAGGTTTTGATTGTACTTCAGGGGTTTTGTTGGCGTTGATCGTGGGAATGGGCGATTACCGTGGTGCATGATTTAAAGTGAGGATTTGTGGTGGCCTTCATGAGGTGAGTACTTATCTCGCGGGTGCTCTTTGCGTCTTTACTTTAGAATTGTGAAACATGTCAACATTGGCCTTGATTATGTGTGATTCGTTTTTGTGATAAGTATATGATTATGTGATTGTATTTACGTGGCGTTGGGAATTTGGCAGGGTAAGTAATAGCGAGCTACTCAACTTCGTTTCTTGTGTTACGCATGGCCTTGTCGGCATTTTTGTGTTCGTGGCGCGCCGGCATATGTTTTAGTGGCACTTTGCCGGCCGGTTACGATTGATGTTTGATTGTGAGAAGATTTAGGCGCTGTCTTTGATATTGTTTTGGGAATAGAGTAGTTCGTTGTTGGGGAGGTGTTGGTTGGAGTTATGCGTGACTTTGAAGGTGACTTGAGTATTAGGATATGACCTATAGTTGGGATGATTAGGGGTTAGGTGACTCATAAGCTTCCTTGCCGGGGATATGTGGCCCATTGTATACTACGGTATAAGTGCGGTTTGGCCTTATATTACGGTATAAGTGGGTTTGGCCATCTTGGTATAGATGCGGTTGGCGTTATACTTCGGTATAAGGCGTTGTGATTATCTATGACCTCTTTCTTGTGTGCATTGTTGGTGTTGGCTATACTACGGTATAAGTGTACATTTGGCTTATCTTTACGGTATAAGTGCGGTTTGGCCTTACTCTTCGGTATAAGTGCGGGGTTGGCTTTTTATAGCCGGTATAGGCGGTGTGATTATCTATGACCCACTTTGGTGTGTGCATTGTTGTTGGTGTTGGCCCATACTACGGTATAAGAGTGGTGTTTATTAAGCATTAGTCCATTCACATGAGTAGACGGATTGAGCATATCTTGGTAGAGGTGGATATAGTTGTGCGGATATGAGAGATAGATGGTTTGATGACTAAATTTATAGTCGTTGTTGGTACTACGTCTTGTCTGGGTGATTATTGCCTTATTGAGACTTTGTATTATATCTTGACATGTTATACACAGACCTTTTTTGGAATTTTATGATATGGCGCTTATTAGGTAGTCACCCAGGTATATACGTATTTATTCATATTTGACTCTTGTATATATCTCTTGTTGTCGTTCGTATGGCTTAAGTTCACCCTGTGTTAAGTCTTAACAAGCTTCATGACACACCTATTCTCTTTGGGCGGCATTCATTTGTGCGGAGTTAACGAATTGGGCGGTTAGTGCGGAGAATTTGAGAGTTTTTTATTCAGTGGCTAGGTGAGCATCGGGTGTTGAGAGTCCTCGCACTCTCGTTTGTTGTCTTTCTGCGACCGTTTCTTGATTCTTTGTATTTCATTTTTCAAACTTTGGCAGCCGGCAATTATTTTGTATTTAGGATACGGTATTTACTACCGGTTGCTGCAGCGTATTAGAATCGCGTAAGACCACGCTGGTAAAACCCCTTGATTCGATCCGCGAGAATGCGTCTTCACGTCATGGTTGTGGTCTTATGACATGACCTTGGCATCTGATTGAATCATATTACTATGTAATAGACTTGACCCGCTCTCGTTAATGTGAGGCCACACTAGTGGGATTGAACCTCACAATGAAGAGTTAATAGCACATCGATAAGAAACGCAGCATACATTTATATGAAATTTAATCTATTATAGATTTGATAACCGAGAAACTACTGACATCTTAAACTTAACAGCGGAAATGTCGTACAAGCTTCCAGCATATATACTAATGTATTTGATTATAGCATGTGTCACGCATATATATAGGCTGGGCGAAATGTACAAGAACACAATCACTCTTATACCTTTTAAGGTTGTAGGAAGATTTCTTCCAACATTTAGTGTATAAAACCATTTGTTATCTGATTCTGGCTCCCAAGCAACCTTTAAAGACTCGAGGTTCTTGTGAGCTCTTGATTATTTTATTGATTTTAAATCAAGTATCAAAGTAGAGGAATTAACTCCGTTATCTTTCGATCTTAAGTTCCTGACTTGTAGATTCTAGTAGTATAGAAACTTTCTTTTTATATTCTGCTTGAGATGTGGAGTTCGATAACAATGTCAGTATCCGTAAATACATTGTCGTACTTAGGAACATTCTTTGGATAACTTGCTTAGACCCGTATATTACAAGCGTTAGAATCTAGTATGAATTTAATCGTGATGAACACGATTCATACATCCCGGTTCTCAAAATAATGTAAATTTATCTAAACATACAAAATGACAAATGTGAATACGAGAATTCTTACATTTTGTGAGCAGTTGAACTCTGAAAATACCGTGATTGCCTCAAAGATCCTCTCCAATCTTGTTGACAGAAAGATGTCCTACAGATTGCCTTGTGAGAGAGGGAAGCAGATAGAAACTTGAACTTCTTCAGAGTTTGAGGATGAAATGAAATTGGGCTTCTTCAATTCTTCGAGGAGGCGGTATCATTAGAGGGTGGAAGTTTATGATTAACTGTCATGAAAACCTAATCCTCTCTTAAATACGAGTCAAAAATTCCGCTCGTTAAATAACTTTCAGATTAAAATCAGTTTAACTCGTTAACTTAATTAGGCGTTACGAGCCTCTAATTAAATAATGAGTTACTAGTGGGATTGTTCTATTTTTAATTAATAACAAGTCAATTAAAATACTAACGATCGCTATGAATAATATCGAGTTATTCACCGATCACCGATTGCTTAATTGATTAAACTTGCAAGTTTAACCAATTGATGTTCATCGACATATATATTTGATAAATATATAAATAATTGAGAAATACATTTCTCAGTAAATACAAATCTCAAATTTAATTTCATTCATGAAATATTATTCGAATATCATTGTATGTGTGTGGCCACAGGCTCGGATAATAGTAAGTTGTATAATAATAATAATTGACCAATTACTATTATTATAGCGATTAATGAGTAAAGATCTATGATAAGCTCGTAACCGCAAATTATCACGAGAACCAGCAGCTGGCTAATATCTGATTACTAAAAGGTGAGCATTTAAGTTAGTAATCCGCATTCTTGACTTTGGTAAATGAATTGATACCTGATTGTCGCGGGCGCGATAAAAGGGAATCGATTCTCATGATTTCCAACAACAACTTGTGGAATAAGCGATAAGAATGTTTGAAATAAGCATGAGCGTAGTGTGCGATGAATATGTTTAATCTTGGTTTCTCGACCAAATGTGGTCGCTTTCGTTCATGTTGATTGCTTTTCGTTTAATGAGAATACATTTATTATTCGATGATTCACCATCCAGTAATATAGAATGGGCTCTTACTCTGGTGAATGTACGTCAGGAAAATAGAGGCTTTATACTCGACCCGTGTATTAAGCATCTTGACTTCGTTTAAATGACCTCGAGTCGTTTATTGGAGTATTATTAAATGTTGTCATTTTGTATGTTTTGCATTTGCTTTAAATGCATCGAAGTGGGCACTCCTTGATATAACCAAAAGGAGTTATCTTTGGATTGGTATCTCCTGCAGACGGCAGATGCGTTAGTCGCGTATTTATTTCCTTGAATTTGTACTTATTAATGAAGACTACATCGTATAATAAATTGCGGCGCTATAGTTGATGGAAATAAATACAAGCTTCATGCAGTTTATGTACAAAATGACTTAATATCGACTCTGGATGCAGGTTAAATTATATACTTCTGATGGCAATAATCTTAAACATCACTATCACGAGGCGTTTGAAGTTTGTTTATCAAGCGCCTTCTTGAGTTGTCTCGCGGAGTTGAATATAAGAATAAATTAATTTACAAAGGTAGGTATAACAACCTTAATATGTAGAGAGTATTTTCATTCTTTGTGTTTTCGACCACGTTAAGCCTTGATCACTTTGCTTGTATCACATTTCGACTAATGACACGTCTAAGGTTAGAATGAAATTATCTTGGTATATGAAATTGAAAGATCTCGTCCGTCGTGTTTAACTTCATTAATAGCGATTAAGCAGTAAGTATCTTAGCAATGCGTTTAAGATTAGAATGATGTCACCGTTCTTAGGATGATATATTATAGCGATGATACTTAGCGAGGAATTTGGCAGATATCGTTATGAAGGTCACTCACTCTTTATCAGCTCGATGTATCGTTCAATGACTCAAATCTTTAATTAATTTGTATGTAAACATACAAACATAATTTCAAACTAGTGAACCTCCGCTAAAGATACAGTAAGTTGACTTAGTCCATCTTTTTCAAGATTATACTCGAGTGTTGTTAAGTCGTTATCATAAGTATTATTGATAGTTTGTTGTTCGAGTCCTTTTTTAAAGAGAGTAGAGTAATGTTTCATGTCGAGAATCACGATATGGAAGCGTGTAGAATCAAACATGACATTAACTACGCTGCTGAAGTGCGAAAAGAAAATAGTTTAGAATAAAACCAGCCATTGGAGGATTTAAAAGCGTGTGCTCTTATAATGTAGTCGCTATCATTCTGCGAGAGCTCGATAACTACTAACTGTATCTGTAAATCCCAGTATTCTTTATGCTTGGCTCATATTCGTGATTGAATCATGTGAGTCAAAGCAATTCTCGCTAGTAGCACAACGAACATTACGGGTTTGACAACAAAATTATTTGAGATATGATGTTTAATCGAATCTCTTTGATCTTTAAATGTTACTTAAAATCCTTAACTACATGCTTTGAAGTTAAAGAAATAATGAAGTGAATCATTAACTAACTTATAGTTCAATGTTCGCTCTCATCTGTACAAATTATTGATGAAAAGGCAAGAATAGATAACAACTTTGTTTGATTCACATGCCGTAAGCTTTTATTTCATCATGATTCATGAACCGTATTCGTAAATGTTAAAGGAAACTAAATACGATCGCGTGTCTGAAGGTAGATCTGTGACATTCGAGATCATTCGATAGTTTTTCTCAATCGAGTTATAAAAGAGATCAAACTATTTATTATTTAAAGGCTTGTTTGGTGTTGAAACCGATATGACATATTAATTAGCCGTAGCGTCATCACCTTTGATTGAATAAAAAAATTAATTATCATGATGTCATGTTGTGACTTTGTTGACGAGCCGAGTTATCTGGCGATATCAACGTAGTTGAATCGAGTCTTAAATGTTTGTGGTATTTAAAGTTTATCCTCTGATAGCATCTGACCGATTGCGATGGTTGAAGGAGATCGGCGTTGTAACGCTTTGTTTAACCAATCATTCAGTTTCTCATATCTTATTTCCACGTTATAAAGTCACGCGTTTGAGCATGATGAATGGTGAATAAAATAGGTAAACTTAATATACTTGACGTAATAGGAAATATCTGACTTAAAATAAACAATGTAGTTCAAAACAATGATACACATATTTACAAAATGAATTGTAAATATAATACACGTGCCAATCTCACAAAATGTACAAGGTATTTAAGATCCATTATCTTTCAGTTGAGCGGCAACAACTGCGTACATTTTGAATCAGTATAATGAAATAAATTATCAACTTGATTATTTAAAGTAATATACAAAGTACTAAAAGTCTATTATGCCTTGATTCGAGGCAGCGACAACTGGTACATTTTGAATCGTGATAATGAGTTACCCAACCAATTCTGAAACTACATAACTCTTATGTCAACTGGCATGCAATGGGATGCTACGACTGTATCTCAAACCGAATAGGTTAAGCGTATCAATTAAACCAAATAGTTACTTGGGTGATCATCGAAAGCCCTTGGCGTTAGTGGAAATCGCCCGGCATGATCCGTTTGTCATATCAAAGTGCAAAAGCGCCAACACCTAAAGTAAAAGCGGTGTGTCAGGATGATCTGACGATTTCTCGACTTTAAAATTGGCTTGATCGTTGCTTAAATTTTAATTGGTGAGATTAATGTTGACTAACTTTATTTAACCATACGCCAGATAGAACATATTCGAAACAACATGCACAACATGAAAAATAAATAAATAACACACATTTAGGAGATATAGATATGACCCGCATGACCTATTATATCGGCTTAGCAGTGAAATGCTAACATCAGAATCTGTGCAGTGACTTTAGAAGTGCAGTTTTGTATTCTTCAGCTCCTTGAAGCATGAGTTACTCGATCTTGCGTCTTTGTGGAAATCTTATCTTGATGCCACGAGTAGTACATATACCTCTGGCTTGACTGGAAACGACCGCAGCGGGCTTGTGGGTAAATGAATACAGGCAAAGGAATCATTTCGGCCAGTGGATTTTCTGACATTTCTGGAATGCGAGGCCAGTAAATAAATAAATGAAGCCAGTGCATGTCCCAAATACCTCTTTTCGTTCCATAATAATATGGGCAAAATATTAAAAACAAATAAATGAAAGCCCAATGTCTAAAACATATATATTAAGTAAATGAGATTAAATGTATTCATAATTGACTAATTAATTACCCGTTATTTACCATTAATTATCAATTAATATAAATTTTGAATTTGAATATATTCACGCATGATTAATGATAATTATTACGATAATTATCGGTAACTAAATAATGGAATAATTACTTACAAGTAATTAACTCCAAAATTCAAAATTTAAAGTCACCGTGAAAAATATTTTCAAAAATTATCAATTAATGAAAATAATTATAAAAAGAGCGATATAAATCAAATTTAATGTCATTCAGATATATATATTGTCGTCTTAATGATAAAATTTATGGTTAACATTTAAAACCGAAATTAATAATTACGATAATTTTAAAACCAAAAATAATTACATAAAATATCATTATTGAACATCGACAATATCGTTATTGCGACTTTTGGTAATTCATTTGATTTTGATTTTTTCAAATTAATTGCAACTTTTGTAAAAAGCGATTTGGCGGCTCTAAAAATTCAAAATTACGAATTCCCACTTGAACATTAATGATATCATTATTGAACATTTCTAATTGGAATTTCATCAAAAACACTTCTAGTTTTTGTGGCTAAACCCAAAAGCAATCGAGAGAAATTCAATGAATTTTTCGAATTACTTAAAAATTCAAAAAATGGGATAGACCTCGAGGTCATGAAACAGCATATATTTAATTTAGTAATTTTTTGAAATTTCTAACCTCTGCAACTAAAATGAAAATGATTCTACCTCAAATTAAAAATACAAATTAATCAATTTTTAATCCTTTCAATTCATAAAACAATTAAATAAGCATCAAATCATCAAAATCAATACATTGAAATGATGATTCCAGCCATGTAAAATATATATAAAATGGGTTGATTTTTCATATTATATATTCATCAATTGAATATATAAATCATGAAATAATCGAATTAGCCCAACAAGCCCATGTCGGCAATATAATCCAAATTAGATAAAATACATCAAATTTGAGTAGAATTTGTGAAGACATTTGTTAGAATCTAGTATGAATTCGTTTGTGATAAAGCATACGAAAATTCATACATCCGGATCTGGTAGTATAAATTAATCTAAAATCATATAATGACATATGAATCTGAGAGTACTTACAAAGATGCAGTAATCTATCTTTCAAATCTTTGTGGCTCCTTTGAATTCCGTTGTTGAGCACTTGAATGTAAATTACTTTCTAGTTAGTCGCCTTAGGGAGATATTGGAGGAGAATCATACATTTGCGTCTATTTAGAACATGGATTGATTTGGATGAAAAAATCGAAGAATTTTCAAATTCTTCCCTTGATATTTGACCATATGAGAGAATGGAGGAGAAATTTAGCTTTTTATTTTCATTTAATGAAACTTATGATGAAAACTGTGGAAACTTAGGCTTATATAGGTGGCTAGCGTAGAATAAGCAATGGTAGGCCGTTAAATTTTGAATTAAGCCAGATTAAGTAAAATCGAAGCAGTAACAGTTGTTAATAGTAACTAATAAGTTACTAAAGAGCTCAATGCTTGTCGAATTAATTCATTGGTAATTAATTAATTCGGGTTCATCGATTTATATTTTACATTGCTCGATGTAAAAATCGATTGAATATTCATTGATTACAATCGACTTCATTTATGAAATGTAGTTTAATTTCATACGTGAAGAAATATAATTCAGCGTCATTTGTATGTGTGACATACAGGCTGAGATAATAGTAAGTTGTATAATAATAATAATTGACCAATTACACTATTATTATAGCGATTAATAGTAAGATCTATTGTCGCTCTGGCATTAAATTATCCTTAAGGAACCCAGCTGTTAATATACAATTACTAAAGGTGAGCAACAAAGTTCGATGAATCACGTTTAACTTGACAGGTAAATGGTGTCTATGATTGTCGCAGCGGACATAATAAAAGGAATGATTTTTCGTTGATTTCAATACGTTACATATATCATAATAACGTACTGAAAGGTTATATATTCGATTCACAAGAACCCTACTAAGTTATATAAACAATAATTAAAGGTTATAATATGTACCGTTCTTCTGGAATAAGTTTGCAGTAGAATTGTGAAGGAGACTTTGAAGCGTCGATGTAGAATGCCTCTAGTTGTCGCGCGGCGATTGATCATCTTTTCTTGTATGGGTTTCTTTATAACTATTAAACCCGATTCTAAGAAATTTGGTTTTCTTCCATCTTATGTTGTCGACTATTTGGGGTGGGGAGAAAGTTTTGCCTTTTTCATCTTATCTGAAAAATTGACCTAATAATTGAACAAGTATTTAATCACCAAACCCTGACTTATATAGGCAATTCAAGGTGAGAGATTAGAGCAAAACTCATCTTCCCTAACTGAGATTAGGGCCGATCGGCCAGAGGCGATTCCATGAGTGGAATTTCGCTGATCGTTCCTTATATTTACATAAGTTATAATACTATTATAATTTGTGACATACAGGCTCGATTTGAAGAACTAATGTATTGGTAAATTATGTTAATCGAACATTATATTAATATATAAATTACTGACGGACCCTAGTAAGCCGTCGCCAACCACAATGTCGATTCGAGGTTAATCCCAGTGCATTGGTGTCAAACAATTGAAAATAAGTATGAACTTAAATTTAAATGAGTAAATCGGTTAACCCAAAATAAATCGGTGAACCCAAATGCATATATGTGGTACATGAATGAAAGACACTAATTGATACTCCTGGATTTCGCTTTTGGCTTATTTTTAGCCTTATTTTTGTTTCAAAATCTTGTCTTTCTAGTATTGAAAATTGTATTTCAAAAGCCAACCCAGTTATATGAATTTTGAATTAATTGTCATTCTGACTTCAATGTCTTTTTATTTATTTTTTTCTTTTCAATTTATGTCTGAATGGTAGAAAGGCAAGTAAAAAGGGAGTGCCGGAGGAGTGTTGATATATTTTATTTCAAATTGCATACATATATTTGACACGTGTGTGGCGGAGGTAATTCTGGGTTAGGTAGGATAGTGGGGCGAAGTTACATTTTGATGCCGGATGGATTACGTTGTTTCAAGCTACAGAAAGTGGCCAGCGTGTGTTGTAGTATGGTCACCAGAAAGTGACAAATGTTGCGCGTTCGTTCTTGTTTCGGGGACCATGCTATAACTATTTTTCCTTTTAGGATAAATACTATGACTTGGCCAATGTGGCTTTGAAGCTAATTTTGTAATAATTATTTAGGATCAATCTGAAACCGTCCATGTGTTGAGAGCCGAAATCATTAATTAACTCCTATTGTGGGTACAAATGTACTTTTTATCAGTCACGCGCGTTTATCCAACATTTTGAGTCACACATGTCCCCTAATGACAAGGTTTTTAACATTGAACTATATATTAAAAGTTGTGATTAATATGAGTTAATCTAATAGCGTAATGGAAAGAATTTTGTTAGTGTGAGCAAAATGTCTTGATTCGAATGTTTGGGTTAATTATTAATGTAAAAAAAGAAAAAATTAGTTCCAAGGCCTAAAGTCTGCAAATCAATAGCTTCCCGATTTCCCCTGCACCGAAACATACACAAAACTCTCCATCACTAACATCCCCCAAAACCAATCCCAAATCTTCCTGAATTAGACGATGAACCACCTCTACGGCCACCTCGAATCCGCCAAGTTCTTCAACCGCATTGCGAAAAAACCAACCTCCCTACTCTACGGGCGTCAAAAGCCATGGTGGCATCAAATCCTCGACCCGAATGGCGAATTTGTGACAAAATGGAATTATATCTTCTTGTTCACGTCCATGGTGGCGCTTTTCATCGACCCATGTTTTCTTTTTCTGCCTACAATGCAAGAACATAATTGCATGGAGATGGATTTTGTCATGGCTTACCTTTTGATATTTGGACGTACCATTGTTGATCTCTTCTCTATTTTGCATATTGCAATGAAGTTTAGGACAGCTTACATTGCCCCGAGTTCTCGGGTTTTCGGGAAGGGGGAGCTTGTTTTGGATCCTCCCATGATTGCTGTTAAATACATCAAATCCGATTTTATTATTGATGCTATGGCTGCTCTTCCCCTTCCTCAGGTACGGTGCCATTTTATTATTTGGTGATCTTTTTACTTTAATCTTATTAATATTGTACTGTTGATTGAAATCGAATTTCGGGAGAATTGAATGGAAAACTATTTTATTGAAATAGTTACTAAATGAGAGCTTAATGTCAAACGATAATTTATAACATGGAACATTGGGAAATTAACATTTTATTTTTTTAAAAAAAATTTGGAGGTTAAATGGTTCATGTACAAACATTAGAGTGCACAATATATTATTTAGAGGTTCAGAAGGAGTTTTTTTAGTATAGAAGTGTAGCAAGCAATGCATATGCATTTGTTTGTAATGCATATCATTATATTATGACTAATGAAGAACACATCATTTTAAGAGTCAGTGATGGCTAATGAAGAAGTAGTGATTATTTAGCCAAAACTATTGATTGTATCTTCATTCATTCCATTTAATTTTGTAGTTAATAAATATGAAAAATTGGATCAATGAAAAGAGTGATACGTTCAACATATAGATAGCCACTAGTTTATCTATATATTATGACTTGAAGAACTGATGATTTTATATGTTTTGATAGATTGTGATTTGGTCGATCTTACCAAGGGCTCAAGACCCTACTGCAGCTCATCAAAACCATTCAATTTCGTTGGTTATAGTTGTGCAGTATATTCCTCGTTTATTAGTCATCTTCCCTCTTAACGCCAGAATTATTAAAAATACTGGAGTTGTGGCAAAGAATGCTTTGTCCGGGGCGGTCTACAATCTCGGTATCTACATGTTGGCTAGTCATGTGAGTATATAATATTCTTTTTAATCGACATTTTTTATTATCTTTAAGACAAAATATCATTAATGTGTTATACAAATCAGTATACGAAAAGTACTAAATATATAACAAAACTATTTACAACATATTTAAAATGAGCTGATTTCTTATTTGGTCCCCAAATTGTTGTTTAATCCTATAAAATTACATTGTTACAAATTAATTTTAAGTAATCTGAAATATTATTCTGCGTGGTCCCCTAGCTAGCAGCGTTAGATTGACAGACGAAAATACCATTGAGGTCATTTTTATAAAAATTAGTTGATGATGCAATAGGCACAAAAAATGACATAAATATTATAATGTAATTTATCAGATATGGTAACTTACTTATATTTTCAATCAAATTTATTGTTTATGTTAGTTGAAATCATGATATTTATATAAATTTCAAAGACTCATATGTAATTGTGTAACTGCAACTTCGTTCGGGTTGGACGAAATGGTCAATTAACTTAATTAAAAATATTCTTTTAACTTTAATCTTGATAACTTGATTTAGAATAACAAAAATGTTACTTGTCAAGTTGCTAAACAAAGTAACAATGCAATTAGTTAATTTGTTAACCGTGAGAAGTGCAGGTGTTAGGTGCAATTTGGTATCTAATGGCATTTGAAAGGTACTACACATGTTGGTTGAAGCAATGCAAACTTGAGAGATCGAAAAGAGTGAATCCTTGCGTTATCAGGTTCCTGGATTGTCAATATACTTATGAAGTTGATCGTCAGATGTGGGCCAATACTACTCAGGTGTTCGACAAGTGTACATCTAAACCGGACAACTTTGATTTTGGCATGTTTGCAGATGTATACAAAGATGAAGTCACTTCAACAAGTTTCTATGATAAATTCTTTTATTGTCTTTGGTGGGGGTTGAGAAATTTGAGGTATGTCTCTTCCTTAGTTGCATATTATCCCTTTTTTTTTTTTTAAATATCAATCATTCTTATTACAAAAATTCGATCACGGGAACTCATTATTATGAGTAATATCCAGTGACCGCTAGACTAACTCAATCGATCATTACTCAATCACGGGAACTCATATCATTATGAGTAATATCCAGTGACTATTAGACTAACCCAATCAATCCTTATCATTACAAAGACTTAATCACGGAATCTCATCATTAATAACATTCCGGGACTACTAGGTTAGTTGCATATTATCCCTATTATCCCTTCATTTGAACAATTGAACAAATGGTTTTTTTTTTGTTACCCACAAAAAGATATCCAATATCCCATCCATCCCAATTTAACTGAAAGTTCACTTATAAAAAATTTGGAAATGCATTGGAGTAAAACAGTAAGTATATACTAAGTGAAAATAACTTACTAAACATGCTTCATAGTTTGCATGATATTGGAAACTTCCCTTTGTTTTTATCAGCTTTTGTAAATAACAACTCATAATACTTTGCAATATAATTTTGTATTTAATTATTTTTCAGTTCATATGGGCAGAATCTGGAGACAAGCACTTCAACTGTTGAAACACTATTTAGCAGTTTAATCTGTCTTGCTGGTTTAGTTTTCTTTTCTCTGCTAATTGGGAACATGCAGGTAATTAAGTTTGATCATTTGTGTTTCTTCTCTCTCCATATAATTATTTTTGTTTCATTCAGTTGGGGCTCAATTAGTCGATTTCAAGCTTCGTAAAAATTGTCTTTTAATCAAATATTGAACTGATTAAAAGTATTTAAACAAAAATCTGCTTCAAATGGTAAAAAAAACTTAGCCAAAATAGGCCTACCGTGTTTCAATAATGTCTTCCAGCCTTAACAGTCACTATCAAATAAAGTTTATTTTTAAATAATGCAAGAGCTATCTGCAATCGATCACAACAAGGCTTGAAGAATGGAGGGTGAAAAGAAAAGATACTGAAGAGTGGATGAGGCATCGTCAACTACCCCCAGAATTGCAAGAACGTGTTCGTCGATTTGTTCAATACCAATGGCTAGCTACTAGAGGAGTAGATGAAGAGGAAATCCTCTCTGCATTGCCATTGGATCTTCGACGTCAGATACAAAGGCATCTTTGTTTGGCCATTGTTCGTCGTGTAAGTATTATATTTTGTATCTTATAATTTGATATAACAAACACCTATGTTTTTTCGAATCACGAAATTCTAATCAATAATAAAATCATCTACTATTTATCTTTTAATATACAAAAGCAAAGCATTAGTAAGATAATCATCACACATTTTGTTGCGGAGCCGAGTCTGCATAATTTTCATTATGAAAATGCACGTCTCAGATGTTGCAATGGAAACAGGGAGTGTATAGTACAAGAGAAACCAATTTGAATATCAATGGATTAAGGGAGTAAGGGATGAGAAATGAGTTGGTTTAAATTCTTCAAGGTTGCCGTAAGAGACAAGACCGTCTCATAAATAACAGGGGCCCTGTGCCTAGATACAAAATGAAGCCCCTTTATTAAATTTATTAATAATTTTTTTAAAATGTAAAAATAAGTAATCATATAAATTTAAAAATCAGTTTCATTCAATAGACTATTCCAATTAAGAGACTAAGTTGAGAAGAGAAAGGAGTTGTTTTTTTTTAGTGTTATTAATTTTTTTTAATATATACGAAGTATAATACTCCTTCCGTCTCAAAATAGATGATTGTTTAGATGAAAAATACTTTATTAAGGGATTGTGAAAAACTATATTTGGATTGTAAAAAGCTAGTATATTGGAATTGTAAAAAGGTACATTGAAATTATAAACAATAACTATTATGAAAAAGTAAATTTTTTCTAGACAATAATCTATTTTAAAACGGAGGAAATATGTATTTTTTTTTTAAATCAGGGCCCGGCCTACTTTAGCCGAGGCATCCCTCCGCCACTGTAGATTATAAATTATATTGCGCAGTATTTAAATAATAGTGTGGACATGGTTTGCGCAGGTCCCATTTTTCTCACAAATGGATGATCAATTATTAGATGCAATATGCGAACGTCTAGTTCCATCACTAAACACAAAAGACACGTATATTGTCCGGGAAGGAGATCCGGTGAATGATATGTTGTTCATCATACGAGGGGAACTCGAGAGCTCTACGACGAATGGAGGAAGATCTGGTTTCTACAATTCAATCATTCTCAAACCTGGAGACTTCTGTGGTGAAGAGTTGTTAACATGGGCCTTAATGCCAACATCAAGCATGAACCTCCCCTCCTCAACTCGAACGGCTAAAGCAATCACTGAGGTTGAAGCGTTTTCTCTTCGAGCTCAGGATCTTAAGTTCGTTGCAAACCAATTTAGACGCCTCCATAGCAAGAAATTGCAGCATGCTTTCAGGTATTACTCACAACAGTGGCGGACATGGGGCGCTTGCTTTATACAAACCGCTTGGCGTCGTCTTAAGAGGAGAAGGCTTGCAGAGGATTTGTATAGAGATGAAGAAAGCATGTATTACTATGATGATCATGATGTTCCTGTTGAGCAGCAAGAAACTATGAGACTTTTGAATTATAATGATAATGCTATAATAGGAGGACAAGAAGATCCTCATGGGAATATTGGGGACACTAATGTTTTTGGAGCTACAATTTTGGCTTCAAAGTTTGCTGCTAATACAAGAAGAGGGGCAGCAGAGAAGATTGGAATAGACCCTGTAACTGTAGGCTTACAAATGCCCAAGAAGTTATTAAAGCCTGATGATCCTGATTTTTCTGCAGTGGCAGAGGATGATGAAGAAGAGGATCCTAAAGATATTTAATATTCCAATGATTTTACATTTGAGTAATCAATGCATCTTTAGCCCTATTTTTGTAGGATAGTTACTGAGTTTTGTTTATAGTTATTAGAACCTAATTCATTTTGCCAAAATGACCATCTACCTCCCACTTGTTCAAACAGGTAAATGATCGGTTTCCTTAATTTGAGCGAAAGAATGACAAACAACCTCTATGACTTGTACTTGTCCGGTAAATTCGAACCTCTAACCAATGTATTGTATGTTGCATTAGTTTGGATAATCGTTAAATCCTACACCATTATCGACAATTTTATTACTCGACAATAACTTGTATCCCATCCAAGATGCACAATAACAAATGCAACCGTATTTGATATACCACAATTCAGAGTATTTACAAATGTAGTTAAAATAATGCGGAAATAAACAACGCAGCGATTTTATCCCTGCTTTCCCTCGACGCGAAAAGATCCAGCCAGACGGCAATATCATGAAGATTGTTATGATCAAGAATCTCTACTGACGATCTTCAACTGATGTTTTCACACGAAAACTCCAGTAATGTTTCTAACGCTTCTCAATCTCTCACGACTTTTCATAACCTCACCACACTATAATAAACTCTCATAATTCTAAAGCACAAAATAAATTCTCTATATTCTAACCTCAAGGCCGATTTCCAACCACTATCTGAAAGGTTGTTTCCACACACAAAAAATACTACACAAAAGAAGTATATTTATAGGTTTCACAAATAAACCTATAAAGAATTACTTTTTCTTCAAGAAAAGCTCACATCAATTACCCGCTTAAAAGGTACTACACTACTTCCCAAGAAAGAAGACTCTAACTTTCTTATCTTCGTTTCTCCATGTTTTTCTTGCCGTATATCTGCACAACTTACTCTTCACGCCGCTAGCCTTCACACATACAACATCTCCACTCAAGACTAAACTGATCACCGCCTTTCAAACTTCAATCAGTAGCTGGCTCGGAAGTTCATCATCCCCTAACTCCCACCGAAGTTGATCCTTGACTTCAATTCATTTTTCACCAATCCTTAACATCATCAATGTCACCAACTCGACTATCGTACTAAAAACCATTACCCCGCTGAATTTTCACCACATCTCAAATTATCACCATGTTTTGCTTCGCTTCGTTGTATCTTCTCGATCTTCATCCTACACCTCGGAACAACCTGCTTGATCGGGTCATCAATGAATCTTTTCTTTCTTTCCTTTCCGTGTCGCAACTCATACTTGATCCACTATCGACCTTCGATGCTCGATACATCATCTCCTTTCTTCGCTAGGCAACTCGAGGCAGGGAACACCTCACAACGACTTTTATCCACGCCCGCCAATCAGATGATTCATTTAACACAACCCGTCGCAACCTTTGTACGTAGTTCATAAATTTTGGACTCCCCGAAGCAACAACCCGTGCTCCCGCCATCTCCTCGAACTCATCATCAAACGAAGTCTTGTATTCCCTGTCAGCCTAAAGCACTTGTCCCACCTCCAATACAAACCCGCTTGCCTTTTCATGGCTTTCTCTGAACTTCCAAAGATCTTCTAGTATCACAACACAGAATTTTAATAATGGCTATCCATTTCTACATCTAAGAAACTCGCCACCAATTTACAACCGCTTAATAACCAAGAAACCCTCTCGTCGATTTTCACTGTAGTTTGTACATCGATCCTCGCTCAAGTTCAAGCCATCATCATAACACACACCCATGCCACAAATTCTCCGCATTCTCCATCTTCCATGACTTTTTCCACAAAATCTTCCAAATGATAACTCCAAAGGACAAATACATCACCCATATCACAAATCTCCATGGACCTTCAACTTAAAAGACGAGCTTCTTCCAAGAAATCTCTGGGCAACCTCAATGTCTAAACACACCCAAGAGTCAATCTCATCTTTCCACCATTACCCGTCATCAGCCGAGCCACTCTCAGATCAATACCATCTTTCAACCTACCATACGCCTCCGACTAGCCTTCCAATCAAAACTGCTTTCGATACCAATTGATAGGTATCTAGCATCCACCAAGCTTAACGTAATGTTAAGAATTTTTAATTATTTCGATTGACGCAGACAAAAATAAAAACCTACAAAATTCTCAACAGATAGGTGTTTTATCAAATCAAAGAGCATCGATCAGTTCAAACTATGGATCCCTTGCCGCTTTGTCGACAATTTGTGAGATGTCCGCTTGCTTGATTCGACTTGATTCGGGGCTTCGATGTGGCTTCTCGAATCGTCGGGATTCGAGCCTTGACTCGGGTTTGGATTTGATTTGAACTTGGATTTGATTTGATTTAGACAGTCCGGCGAGTTTGATAATGCCCCGGTTCACGGACTCTGTCCGACTGATACGGTCCGAGCCGTGGTTCTCTAGCAGCCGTATTCTTGTGTCAGTCAGATGGTTGATCTTGACTCGACCGGCCTACTCGCACTACTTGACTATCAACGTGACTACTGACACCACTAGCGGGGACTTCGTGAGCTGCATAAGCCGCCAACCTTCAACGGGACTTTCGAGGATTCGCGCTTCACCTTTTGGTGGGGAGCGTACTGGAAAAGCGCCTCTTGTTTTTAAGCAAGTGGTCTCGATACGACACTGATTTCAGATGCGACCTCGAGCTATGCATGGAGGACAGTTACAACGTCAGCTTCTTGCTTGTACTGTAGCGGTGTCTTAGCAAATTGCTTATGTAGCGAGACTCGAGGATATGACCTGACGTGGAAGTTAAATAGATTCGCCTCACTCAGACTCGACGAACCTTTCACGTAACGTCACTTCTAGTTTTACTACAAAGGGCCTTAGTAGGTCACACAGAGCCGACATCAAGACAAGCGAACGCTCCAACCTTGTCGATGATACTCGATCAACTAGAAAGCGGGCATAACAACGTGTTTCCTACCAGAATTCAAATGGGGACCTAACGCCCGCTTATTCCTATATTCGAATTTGATTTAATCAACTAAATTTATCGTTCATCTCAAGTTTTTGAATAATCATGGATACATAAATTAACTCAATATTCAGCCAGTTTCGAGAATCTTACGTATTCTCATTAGATTTGCTTCAACTCAAGGATTATTACATTTTGTGCAATAATCCCACTCCCCATGCGCCTCTATTACGCCACTCTGTGAGGTATTTTCCAGCCACCACGTGGTGCTTCACGCGGCCTCAGATTTAATCTTAGAAATTCCGCAGACTGCCTCAATTTTTAGGTTTTAAAGTTCGGGACGGGATTTGTGGAGGCTTTGCTCCTGGAATTGGGTCAAAATGACAAAAGTGAGACATTAGTTTAATTTTCACGGGATCAATGATCTCGACAATCGAATTTCGCGTAAAGATCCTGACCGTCGATAATCTTTAAATACTACGACTCAAGAATCCCTTTTTGGCTTCTTTTGATTAAAAAGGAAGGTTCCGATTCTTTTTCTAGGTTAAGCGTGATTACATCGAATTCCTGACCTTTCGGTTCTCGATTTGCACCACATAACTTCCTGGAAAGATCGATTTTGAACTACATAACTGTTGAGCTCGATTTTGAACCACAAACTCATGAGTCTCCTCTATTTTAAACCTCGTGGGTTTATGTGACTCTTCATTTCCAGCCACGTGGCCTTCGAAACTTCCCGTCCGGGAATCCTCGCTCGTCCTAAGTGTTCGACGAATTCTGCGTTTAATCTTAACCCTAATCACCACGTGACATTTTTAGTGGCTCACTCTTAATTAATCTTAATTAATTGCCTTAATCAATTAAATATTTTTTGATACCATGTCTACAAATCGCTCTCTAACCTAGTACATACGAGTGCGTGGTCAAGTTAAAACCTGCATAATATCCATCTTCCAACACGTTGGCTGTTTTTCGTGGGTTTTATTTCAAGACGCTACGCTTCCTTATATTTATGGCATCCTATTCTCTTGCTCGACTTTTGACGAAAATTGATATCGACTCAAGCTTTCCGATGTGAATTTAGTACATTTCGTCTCTCTGCTTAACACTTCTTCCTCTGGTGTCCAAAGTTTGCGGATTAACCGTATTTTCGACTTACCGCACAGACAAGGCTTCTAATGGGCCCCTAAGTTATCATCCATGTCATTTGGGTGGACTTCAAGGATTTATGACTTGTTTTACAAGGACCTTCTATGAAAGACGTGGATTCATTAATCCTCGCCAACCCTCAGTCGCTAAGTGAATTTATAATGTCAATTTGTTTAGATTCATGCGAGGATCGACCATGAAGACTTAATTTATGTGATTTAATGCCAACACTGGGATCCCATTTAATTTCATTACTAGAGAATTAAATTTTTGTATTTCAGGTTAACATACCCTAGTACATGTTAAACCCACTAATTCTCGATCCGTAGATTTAATAGGAATTTATTTGTTTGAATTCCATGTTAATGCATTTAATTACATGTTAAGATCTCGCTTTTAATTTCGATCCGCAGAGGATTTGAATGAGAATTTATTTAGTCGATTTAATGTTAACATCAATTTAGTACATGTTAGATCTCTGTTTAATTCTCATCCGTAGATGATTTAACGAATTGGTTTGGTTGATTTAATGTTACGAATTTAGTACATGTTAAGATTCCATTTAATTCTCGATCCATAGAGGATTTAATGAGAATTAATTTTCTAGAGCCTTACTACTAACATAATACGACATATGTTAGTATTCTAGATTTATTGCATTTATATTAATCCGAACCCTCGTGGATTTAACGAAATTAATATTTGCAATTTTAACATGAATTTAAGTCATGTTAAATATTTAAAATAATTAATCTTAACCCTTTCGGGTTTCTAATTAATTATTTTAATTTTAAAGTTTAATTTAGAATTAAACTCTATTTTTCCGCCATTATACGGGTTTGTATCAAGTTATTTGGTTAATCGATAACATTTGGGATAATTGTGTGAAAATTTTCGCCATCCCATGTATTTATTTGAGGATTTTCGAACCACTCACAAGGTGAAGATGTTCGATTGTCTCAATTTTTCGAACACGAGTTTTACTTGTTCACCGCCAATCCAAGTATCAGCTTTTTGTGTTTCGAGTCCACTTATGCTTTGTCTATTTAAGACGGTATTTACACAAAATCAAATTTTTCTTCATCATATCAGTTAGAATCTAGTATTAATTTTATTCATTATAAACACTAATTCATATATCCCGAATCCTCAAATTGACGATATTAATCTAAACACAAAATATAAATGTATGAATACAAGAATTCCCATTGCAACGAAGACGAACGAACCCAAATCACAAAGCTGAACCCTGAAAGCTCCTTCCAAAGTCCTCTCAAAGCTTGCTCAACAACGAACGATGTCCTCCGCATTCCACGCACCTGTACGAAACTAACTGTACTCGAACTCGCTGCAGTTTGAAGATGAATAAACTGGAAGAGAAACTCTTCAATTCTATGGGAGGGGCGGCTTTATAGTATGGTTAAGGTTTTTGCATTATGATAAAAACCTAATCCCTTTTAAATACTGTCCCAAATTCCACTCGCTAAACAACTCGCTCGTAAATCGGGCTTAATCCTCGTTAACTTAATTAGACCGTTATGAGCTTCTAATTAAATAATGAGTCACTAGGAGTTGCCCATTTTTAATTAAATCTGTCAAGTCAATTAAAATAATAACGAAGTCACTATCGACAACTTATCAAGTTATTCATCAATTTCAATTTCTTTAATTGACAAACTTCATGAATAACCACTCGACGCTCATCAATATATATTTGACAATATATATAACATTGAGAGATACATCTCTCAATATACAAGTTCTGCTAATTTCATTCATGAAATATTATTCGGTCAGACATACAATAATCTTCTGTGCTCGTGATAATTGTAGAAATTAATCGAGGCGTGACTTTTTTCTATTTTCCTATTGTTAATTAGAATTGCTCGATTTTTTCAAAGAAAATCCTACCTACGCCATATTGGGGGAACACCAAAAACTCGCATTTGATTCCGCTCGATAAGAAAAACCATTTTTGTTGTCGCCGATTCTACTTTGGATGCTTTTTTGTTTTCGCGTATTAAAAGCATGAGAATCGCTCGATTTTCTCAAAAAAATCATACCTACGCTAATATTGAGGGGAACATCGAAAACTCCTACGGATTCCTGTCAAGGTGAAAAAATGCATTTTTTGTTGTCGAATTTAATCGAGGCGTGACGCTTTATTTTCGCATATTAAAAGCATTAGAATAGCTCGATTTTCTCAAAGAAAATCATACCTACGCTAATATTAGGGGAACATCGAAAAAACTCGTACGGATTCCGCTCGGATAAGAAAAAATGCATTTTTTGTTGTCGCCGAATCGAGCCGTGACGTTTTTTGTTTTCGCGTATTAAAAGCATTAGAATAGCTCGATTTTTTCAAAGAAAATCATACCTACGCTAATATTGGGGAAACATCGAAAAAACTCGTACGGATTCCGTTCGGATAAGAAAAAATGCATTTTTTGTTGTCGCCGAATCGAGCCGTGACGTTTTTTGTTTTCGCGTATTAAAAGCATTAGAATTGCTCGATTTCTCAAAGAAAATCATACCTACGCTAATATTAGGGGAACATCGAAAAAAACTAGTACGGATTCCGTTCGGATAAGAAAAATGCATTTTTGTTGTCGACGACCGAGGCGTGACGCTTTTTATTTCTATTATTAAAAGCATAAGAATTGCTCGATTTTTCTCAAAGAAAATCATACCTACTTTCTAATATTAGGGGAACATCGAAAAACTAGCAATACGTAACTGAACGAAGTACAATTAT
>JADFUC010001105.1:0-34369 GCA_019722365.1 Lithospermum erythrorhizon
ATCAAATTGGCGTTCAAGTTACGTATTGCTAATAGGAGAGAAGAAGGGGGTGGGGGGGGTTGGTGAGAGTGGCGAGGTTTGACTTACATTTGTGTGGGAATTGTTAGAGTTCCAACTTAACGATAAAAAGTAGTTCGATGCAAGAGAAATGTTGACAAAATATTCAACTTTTTAAAATAGGGCTAAAGGCGGTAACCATCACTAAACTTTCCCCTTTCGGTTTCAGTTCATTAACATTTGACTTGACAATTGACAAATTTGAGTCCCAGCGTCAAAATGAATTCGTTAAAACACTAACTCGTAAAGTATTTTTAGTCAAATCACTCATTTATACTGTGTGTGAAATATTCTTTAATTTACCCAAGTGTAGTAGTTAGGAAGTTTAAAAAAGGGCAAAATTGACATTTCACTAAAAAGGTTACTATTTTGTTAAAATACCCCCAGCCGAATTTGTATGTTTTAAACCATTTGTGATAGGACCATTGCCAATTTTGAAGTTAGGTGAGTAGAATGGAACATGTTAATAATTGGTGATGGAATGGAAACCAGTGAGGGTCAGTGATGGTTAGTGCATTTAGCCCTTTAAATATCACAATTTAATAATTAGGCATTTAATTATATTTAAATTTGACCGGGCGGGTTATCGCGATCGCATCTTACATATCATATTCTTCATGTACAACCGAGGCTCGTCGATGACCCCGAGAGTCGCTATCATCCTTCTCGTATTTGTATACTTTTGTCATCCTCGATTAAAGTATACAAATCACAAGTGTTCTATCATCCTCTTAAAATGCATCAACAAAATCTGTCTAATTTAACTATTACTTGACCTCTTACACAAGCATGTCATCCTAAATCATCATGTTGTCTGAAATACTATTACCCAAAAACTATACTTGACTTTTTCATAAAAACATAAACTTGAATGCATCAGAATTGTTTAAATGTATATAATTGAATTACAATAAAATACATGTATGAATACAAGCAGTTACCTTAGCGGATGTCACCAACTTTTCTGTCACGAAGCCTCCGTTGAACTCCTAACGAATTGCACCACAAAAGGTTGATGCCTCCAGTTAGTCCACACCAAGAGCGGTTGAATCTCACGATTGGATTTGCTAGAATCTTGTGAGCAATTGGACAACAAAATCAAGCCAAAACCTTGACTTGATTTTGGCTATGGAGAGGAGGAAGGGGCGGCTATGAGGGAAAAGGGAGAAAAGATGATTAGGTTTCATATTTTCTCCTTTATATGACATCTATTTAACCCGAATAAGATTATTTCGTAAACTAACATGCTATAAGTTAAAACCGTTAGCGATTAAATGCTAACGGTAACTAATAAGTTACTAATGAGCTTCATTAGTCAAACCGTTAATTAAGCTTACAAGTTAATTAATTTGATTTAAATTAAATTTATATTTCACTATAAGTGTAAAATCTCGATTAGTATCTCGTTGATTTTCAATCGCTCTCAGATTTAGCAATCGCGATTTAATTTTCCATTCATGAAATAAAACTCACTGACATTGTATGTGTGTGTGACCTTAAGGTTCGAGATAATAACAGGTTGTATAATAATATAATTATTATTATTATTATAACGATTATGCATGTGATCTAGCAATGCAGCATAACCCTTGATATTATCATGAATTAACTTTAGTAATTACAATTACTATTGTATTGAAACACTTACTTGGAAGTAATCTCATTTAACTTAAATTAGTAAATGAATTGTTACAACAATTTAATACTTATGGACATAATTATAAGAAATCATCTTTTGCGATTTCCAGCAAATACATCTTACGTTTAGAAAGAATGTATTAAAGAAGCACTTAAGTGTGTTAGTTCTTGAAAGAAACACACTTGTGTTAGGATCACGATCCAACGAATAGGATCATTCCTTGTTTACTTTAGTAAATTAGCTTCTTGAGTAAATAGTAGATTCAATGTAATTAGCAATTAAAAATAAACTGAATGGGATAATAAAAATAGATTTTATAATGAAGATTCTCTTCCATCATTTTCCTCGTATTCTTCATTTATTGTATGTCAATTGTTCTTCCCCAATTATTCAATAAACAATAAACTCAATTGAATTAACTTCCGCATTTACAAAATGCTTCATAGTATTATAAGCTTATAGGTTAAGATTGATCCTAGATAGATTATATCATTGTTCTATTTTAATTGTCCAAATTTGATTTTTACCCATTAATTTTTTTCTATTTTCAATTGCAATTTTTTGTCCAAATTCATAAATGGAATAATGAATCAATGATTCACGGAGGAGGTTTTCATTTTGTACCAAAAATTAAGTCAACAAAAGAAAAAGAAAAAAAAGAAGAAGAAGAATTTTTGTCCCAAATAAATTGTCGGTTCATTTCACGATTGTCTTTGGGGAGTATCCTACTTAAATTACCCATACATTATTATTTGTTTGAGTGACCCATATTGAGAAAATACAATTGTCAGTTGTATCCATTTGGTTACCAATTTCAATTTTAACATCCCAAATTCTTAGTTCAACGTTTTTTGAGTAATTATTTTTTTACTTTCCGTTTGAAGTCCAAAATTGTATACGACAATGAAAGGCGGAGAGTAGTGCGAAGTGGTGATGGGACCTGCAGGCGTGGCGTGGAAAGAGCGGAAGGAGGCAAAGAGGGCTTGCCTCGAGGCTCCGTGTCAGTGCAGTAGTGTTTATGAAGTAATTGATTGACTGATTTTTGTGATTGATGGTTTTCATCGAGATGGGAATTTTTTTGTGATTATTGTGGTTTGTGGTGTAATTGTTGTCAAAGTTCGATTCATAATTCGTTAGTTAATCATGTTGGTGATTGTTTAGCTAAGAAAAGTTGTGTACTATGTATGAGATGAGGCACAATGAAGTCTAGAAATCATATACTTGGCCCCCATAACGGCCTCGAAATGGCCGTTGCTATATCAGCAGAGGCATTTTTGTTCAGGTTTTGGCCCCTAACGGTGAGGATCGACCCGCATTGCGATAGTTAGTGAGGCTGTTAGGGCAAATGGCTGCGAGGAGCGGCTCACTGCGGCAAGCATTTTCTTGAGGCCGTTTAGGCGAATCTATGTCGGTTTTTTAGCGTTAGAAATGTGTGAAAGGGTAGTTGTCATACCTCTTGATGGATAACTACCCGAGGACTTACATATGGACTTCTATGATGATGACAACACATATTCTTCATACATTTGTGTGAATAGTCATGCCACATCATATTTAATATTAAGAAAGTTATTTGTGCTATAAATTGTGAGTTTGGTGATCATTTCTATACTTAGAAAAATCTGAGAATCATCAATGTCGCTTCTTGCAAAAGCTCTCATACAAGTTAAATCTTCTCTTCCAATCCAAAAGTCTTTGGTTTCTATATAGCTATGATAATTCTCGCGATAGCGTAGCGGCCCTTGAGCTGCCGAGTTCTCAAATGATACGATAATTCAAAAAAGTCTTTTTAGGTAATATATAAAGCGGGAGAAATTGAGTTTAAACGCTTTCTTACGATTCATACTTAAAGTCTTGATTTTTATTTCTCCGTCACCTACTTTTTTCTATATATATATAAAGAAATCATTGAAGTCTTAAGCTGTAGCTTTGTTTCAAAGTCGTGATTTTTTGTCCACAAAATGCCAATGTCGAAGCTCTATTTTCATTACGAAGATGTATCACGTCGGGATCCGTTGCTCAAGCCGAGATCACGCCAACGTTATGGAAGTTCCTCTACCTTTAGCACCTAGCGAGTGCTAGTACTAAAGCCACCAACCTTTTTGAAACTAAGTGTAGGCTCTCCCGACCTTTATTAACCACTTAGATGCCCGATTAGTTTCCGATATGCACTTCCAGTTCATCTTTAGCCTTGTCCTATCCATCAATTCAACCTTTGTGTATAGTACAAAGTATTGTATTTAGGAAAGCATTAATTTGTGATTCAAGGCTTGTAATTTGTAGTTTAGTTTCTCGTTTAACATTGTAGTAGACCTTGTAATAGTTGTTCTTTTAGGAAATATAAGTTTATTTCCTTCAATCTAAATACAATAGTTTGTCTGTGAAGGTTTGGCAATGTGTCGAGCGTGTTCAACGATAGAGACAAGTTAGACAGATTACGATGGTTCGGCTACTTGAGATGGCGAAGGCCCAGATGAAGTGGCTTTGGTAATCCTTGAATGTGTTCTCTACTCTCGGATGATCTTTCACCGTTGGACACTAATACAAGTGCTAAGAAACAAGAGGAGTGGAGACTTGCAAAGGAGAAAAGTGAAGCGGATGAGACGCTATGTAGAGGATACATTCTCAATACTTTAAACAAAAGCATATGATATTTATTAAGCTTCTTACTACCACAAAAGTATGGATTGCTTTAAATGAAATGCGAGCATGTTAAATTAATCTTGATAGATTCTTAGTTTGTGGTATTAACAGGTTTAAGTTTGATGGAAAGTTGAAGTGTTAAATCAAGTTAGAACTTGGAAATCATTTCCTCCCGTTTAAGAGCAATTCACCGGACCATACAAATTGGAGCAATTCTTCCTTTAAACTCTGACCTCTTAGAAGGGATGGAAAGAACATGATTCATTCTAAGGAAGTCTTCTCTTATGATGACCTCTGACCTCTTATAAGGCCATGCAAGCTTGCTCGATCCAAAGAAAGAGCACCACAAAAAAAGAGGGCCACTTGTCCTCCGTTACATTCGACTCGATATTAGTATAATATGTGATAGACATGCAAAAATATAATTTAGATTGAAGATCATACCTTGTTTCTTGAAACCCTTTTATAGAGTGAAGAGGGTGGTCTCGTTCATGTTGTGAGTGATGTGGGAGAAAGTTATGCATCCTCTTATCATTTGGGATGGTTGACCATTACAAATCTTCATCTTTAGCTCTTTCAATACTTGTCCGATTTGCTTAATCTTTATATTATGGAAAGCTCTCCTTTTGTGGTTCCTATTGGTATATAATTTGACCATATATTCTAGAAGTATCCAACCGAAACTCTTGTGGTTTAGGCGGGTTTCCTACCCATATTTTCATATCACATCAGGGGTTACTAGTAAAACAATAAAAATTGAACTAAGTTATATAATTACAATTTACTTTAAATTTTTAATTTCATTAAATAATGTTTAATATTATATTAATTTTAGAAAATTATATTAATTTAGTTCAATTAAACGTAATATTATAGCAATTAAGATTAATATTATATTAAATTTTTTTATTTTACATAATTTTTTTAAATTAAATTTAGCATTATATTAAATCATTTTAAGTTATAAAATAGAAGATTTAATATCATATTAAAATGATAAATTGAAATTATATTAAGATTTAATATTTTAAATTCTTATTTTATTTTCACATTTCATCATGAACTGTGGACAGCCGTTCACCATTCATAACTACGGCTCAAACAGGAGGACTTGAAGGTTCGATTCAACTCGAGGTTCAAATGAATCCAGAATATCAAAGTTCGATTCAACTCGAGTTTCAAATGAATCTCGGACATAATACATGAAGATATAATAGAAGGTTTCGGCAAGCACACAATTCGGAAAAGAAATGATAGACTGATATGACTAAAACTCACAGTAAAATCAAACCTCGTATCTACCGTATCCCCACGGTATACCATCCTCTAATGCGCGTATATAATCAAAATCTACTGCGAGGAATGGACTAATCTATAATCACCCGCACTTATACGCATTATAAGGCCAAACATACACAAAGTATAAAAGACACGCATATACACAAAGTATAAGGCCTTGTCAGCATCATCTGGCTAAGTACAAGGCACGCTCTTGCCTCTAAGTATAAGGCACACCGCTCTGCACTAAGTATAAGGCACACGCACTTATACACTAAGTATAAGGCTGCTGCTCTTATACACTAAGTATAAGGAACACGGCTCTTATACACTAGAGTATAAGACACGCATAACTTTATACACTAAGTATAAGGCACACCGTCCCTATAAGGAAGGAGAGTCACTGGCTTTAATCATCCCGACATAGGTCAAATCGATGCTCAAGTCACCTCGAGTCGTACATAACTCTAACATCACCTCTTAATAACTTGAGCTACTCTGCTCTCCCAATTAATATCCAAGCACCACGGCTAAAACATCTACATAATCGTAAGTCAAACACAATCGCCCTTGAAGACCACAAAATCATAGAAAAGTGCAGAGCAAGGTACAATCGAAATATAAGTGGGAGTTCAAGCTATTACTTACCTCAAAACAATCTTGACGCCACGAGAATATAATCACATAATCATGTCAGCTCAACAAATAAGATCACACACATAATCGTACAACAATTACGTATATCGTTCGCGTAGTCATAACGCGATAACATGTTCACACAATTTTAAAATAGATACGTAAAGTAACACCCGTGGGAATGAAATGCTACTTTCTATTAAGCTACCCATGAGCAACCAGCGAAAAGACAATCGAGGTAGCGCCCTTTCACGATCGACGCCTCATGACACCCGGAAGAAGCATAATAAGACCTACTACTGAGTAGGATTCTAGAAGATATAACCAACTCTTGGGGAACTATCTCTAAGCAGTCTAACATGGATAAGCTTCACTCGAATTATAATCCCGGCCGGACACAACCCCGATGATTCCCCTCTAAATTCCATCTTATCAACTTTCATTACAAATCGACTTATATAAGTCATTCTAATTAATCGGTATAATTAACAATCTATACTCCGAAATATCGAGTGTAACTAACTTGGAATTAACACTTTTGACACCAACTCCGCTTTAATCCATTTTTAAATCACCAATTTAATGTCCTGATAAGCATAATAAAAGGTCAACATAACCTCCTACACATTTAAAAGTCTTAGAAAATATGAACCCAAAAGTCAACTAAAAGTCAACCATGTCAAAACCCGAAATATCTCAAAGGCCGAACTTTCTTACGCTTAACTCGAAGATGATGGGGGAGAAAGATATTCTACTTGATCTTGAGTTTTGACGACAATCGAAGAAAGAAAATGATCTCCAAAAGAGCCAGTGATGTGGAGATAGAAGCGACTACATATTTAAAAACTTGAGTCTGTTCGGTTTTGATTGTTCTCGGCTTATAAATTGCCAAATCTCCACGAACCCGATTCAAGATAAAATATTCCCATGGCAAAACTACTAAATTATAAATGGAATTCGGCTAAAATTTCTGAAATAATATTATCATAGAAATTGTTGTATCACAGGTCGCGCCGACGAAAATTAAATTTTTTTTAACGTGGCGGGTGCTACAATCTACCCGCTAATAAAATTTCGACCTCGAAATTTACAACCTAACAACCAAAGAGAACATATATATAATCACATAAAATCAAATACCACACAAATAAAGTAAAAGCTAACTCATGCTCACAAATCAGTGAAATGCGATCGACCCATGCATCAGCTGATAACTGCCAGTCTCTCATCGGCTCTGCCAAATTCTAAGATTCGATCAAAGAAATGCAATTCGAACTCGTATGGGTGAAATCTCCCGTCGCTCTTGATATCAAAATCGACTCAATTGTTTAAATCCCACTCTCTACGGATCCTTTGATTTCCCTACTACCGATTGCATCGGCTATTACATTTGCTTTCCACACAGGTGGTACTCAGCAATCAAGTCATAATCAGCATTAGACTCGATCAAGCCTCCTGCGCCTCAAATTCCAAATCTCTCTGCGTCGGTAGATACTTCAAACTCTTACGATTGGTGAAAATCGGCATTTAACCCATCTGATAATGTCTCATGACTTCAAGCGCCAAAGACTATCGCCGCTAGCTCAAGATCATGGGTCGGATAGTTCCTCGTGATTTCTCAAGCTGTCGAAGCATAGGCAATCACTTTCCCCGTGCATGAAGACACCCCGATCCACTTATACGAGCGTCAGCATAAATCACGTAGCCGAGAGCCGAACTGATATAATGGCCAACCTTGGGCGTAGTCAAATTCTCCCTTTAATACCTGAAGCGGTCCTCACAATCATCATCCCAAGCCAGCGGAACCCTTTTCTAGTCAACTTTGGTCAATGGGCGTGGCAATCAGGAAAGAATCGCGGTAGAATCTCACCTGTAATAGCGGTAGCAGAAACTCCTAACCTCGATGCGCGCAGAGTAAGGCGCTGATATTCACAACCTCCACCTTTTTGTGGATCGCACAAATACCTCGCCCGGAAATACGTACGGGAATTGCACTTTCGCCAACAAGAACTCTCATTTGGAAAACTTGAAAAGTACAAGCTAGTCTTTGTCTGAGTCCTAAACCACATTTACCAAATACCTCATTGCTCCTCCTCCCTCTAGAATATATCAGAATATCATCAATGAATACCACCACAAACTCATCCAAATACTCCCGAAATACCCGGTTCATCAAATCCATAAAGGCCGCCGGTGCATTCGTCAGTCCAAATGGCATCACTATAAACTCACCAATGCCCATACTTGAATCGGAAAAGCCGATTTCGGAATATCCTCAGCGATGATAGCGGACCGCAAATCAATCTTCGAGAACACCTTGGCATCCTTATTTGATCAAACAAATGTCGTCAATTACGGGCAATGGGTATCGATTCTTAATGGTCACTTATTAGAGTTGCTATAATTGATACGGCCTCAACCGAACCGTCCTTCTTTTCGCAAGCAACAGTGCTTCCTCGTTAGATGAATCCACTTGTCCAACAACTCCCACATGGCGAGTCCATAATTCCTGCCTTCAATTTTAGGCCATCACATGCGGTAGAAGAGAAATTGGTACGTGCCTAGAATAACCTCGATAGCAAATTTGATCTCCCTCGATGGCAACCCCGGTAAGTCCTAGGAAAAACATCCTTGAACTATAAAACACTTCCCTGCTGCGCCTCTTCTACCCACTCCGTCAACCACATACCCCCAGGCAATACACCCTTTCGAATCAATCTCTAGCCTCGAGTGCGACACAAAACTTCGAGCAAAATCTTTACATCTCCTTGAATGCGGATATGCAGTGCTCCCCGAACCCCTGAAAGTAATCTCCCTTCCGATGCTTAATCGATAGCGGCATGATGTTTCCCCAACCAATCCATACCCCTAAGATAAGGTCAAAATCGAAGCTCGAATGAAGTAAATCAACAGACAACAACCCGACCACAAACAATCAAGGATAGTCTCTATATACAAATCTAACCTGGCCCGGCCTCCCATACAGTGTCATAATCTCAAATTAGAGCAGGCAAAAGGCACGCAATATGCAGATAAGGCGAAATAAAGCTACGAGAAACAAAAGAATCGTGGTCAGGTAAACAACACCACGTCAATATCATACAAAATAATGTGCATCACGCTCGAGGGTATCCCGATACTCTGATGAATGCTTGGCGTGAATCGGCCTCGACGGAGTCCGCTCGAGTATCCAGGTGCCTCTGAAGGAGAGTCACTAACCCCCTAATCATCGGCTTATAGGTCAAATCCACGATATAAATCACCTCAAGTCGCCACATAACTCTAACAATCGCCTCTCGATAACTAGCTGCTCGAGCTATATCCAAGCACGCGGCTAAAACATCTATGATCGTAGAAATTGACACAATCGCCGACAAGGCCACGAAATCATAAGTGCCCGACAAGGCCCACATAAATCCTTAAATATAAGTTGGGAGTTCCAAGCTATTACTTGCCTCGGCAATCTTGACGCCACAGAATATAATCACATAATCATATCATGGCTCACGCAAATGAATCACACATAATCATCTGACAATTACATGTACATCATTCTCACATAGTCATAACATAATAACATGTTCACACAATTTAAAATGAATACGTAAAGTAACGCCCGTGAGATAAGTACTCACCTCTGCTCGCTACATAAAACGCCGAAAAGACAATCAAAGTAGCGCCACTTTTCACGATCAACGCCTAAACAACACCGAAAGTATGTCAGGCCCTAACTACTTATACGGCGTTCTAGAAGATAAACTATCGAATTATCTCTAAGCAGTCCTAACATAGCGGATAAACTGCTCGAATTATAATCCCATGGACACAACCCAATCGATTCCCGCTAAATTCCATCTTATCAACAAATTTGCAATCCACTTATAAGTCATTCTAGTTAATCGTGGTCTATAATTAACGTCATACTCCAATCAATTATAAGCTCAACTTCGAATTAACCTTTTTCGACACCTTAACTCCTTTAATCCATTATAAATACCAATTTAGTATCACGATAACTATAATAAAAGGTTCGGCACCAACCTCTGCAAAAAGTCGTGAAAATATCAGCCCCAAAGTCAGCTTGAAAACCTAAAAAAAGTCAACTTCGTAGCGTCCTCAAACAACCTCTAAATCATGAATTCATACTTATATACGTCATGACATAACAAATAAGATTCATCATAAAAAATTGAATTGGAAGAGGCTCAACTAAAAATCAACCATGTCAAAACCCAAAAATATTTCAAAAGACTTGAACTTTCTTACCTTAACTTTCGAAGAGAATGATGAGGAGAAAGATATTAAACGTCTTGAGTTGGCGTAATCGAAGAGAGAAATGGAAGAAAAATTCGAGGGGAGATAATTGTTGTTACCGACCTAGGAGAAAAAAGAGAAGAAGATGATCTCAAAATGATGTGGAAGATAAGCTTTACTAGATATTTAAAAAAAGAGCACAATTAAGATTCGGTTTGAGTTAATTAAACATGTTGTCTCCACAGGGCCGATTAAAGAAGATAAAATATTCATGGCAAGAAGCTAATAAATTATAAATGTAATTACATTAAAAAAATTTACGAAATAATGTATCGTAATTATTTATACTATCACCCAGGTCCAGTTCTTGAACTGCTCTGGTAGTTCTCTTAAAACCCATATGAATGGCCTGTTTGATGATTCCAAACCCAGCCCTAATTCTATCAGTTGCGACGTCCCAAGCTTAGACAGGCTTCCTAGACAGACATACAATGCTGACTTAGGTTTCAGTAAATCCAACCATTCCATGACATGTTTTTCATCAATTGCCGTTTGTTTCCTCGTACCGCTTTATCTTGTAAGTCCTTGTTTGAAAGGGAAACAGGGCCAATGCACCATACTTTTTTCCTTTGCACTTTTTTAAACACTTTAATGTATTCAGGCTCCAGGGCTTCAAAAGTATTACAAACCACTCCAAATGAAGCCGCTTCTGCCTCTTTCATATTTTTGCCGAATTGAATCCAATCTTCTTTGTGTTGACATGCTCTAAGTATCCCTATTAGCTGAAGTTTCGTTAGCTCAATTTTATTAGGCAGCCCCGGAAGAACAAAGTACTCGGTGTCCGAAGAAGGTATCTGATCAACGCTTTGTAGTAACCCGAATACATGATAGGCTACAGGTGCAAAACAGCAAGTTCCATGAAAAACAATCCTTGGAATCTCGAATTTCGATGCAACCTCCGTTGTCCATGGAAAACACATATCAGAAATCATGCAATTTGCCGAAGGTTGCAATTTCTCCAAGACATTTTCAACAGATGGTTGCATCATTTGGGTAGCTTTGTAGAACTTTAGTTCGTCCTCAAAGGTTTGAAGCATGTCAAAGTTTTCACACCCATCAGGAAAACCAGCTTCAGCAGCTGGAAAATGAACCTGAATCATCTTGATTTTCAACCCGTTTGAGCCCGCCCGGGCAATAACAGGCTCGAGTCTTTTGGCATTCAGGGGTGTTGTTATAACAGTGATAACAACACCCCGTTGCGCCAAAAGTCTAGCAATATCCATCATTGGAATCATATGGCCCTGAGCCAAGAAAGGAATCAGGACCAAATGAGGCTCTCCAGCCATAGATATGGAAGAAACTGAATAATTTGTAAGGTTTTTATTTGAATAGTAAATATCAATGTATATTGATATATTGATAATATCAACCAATCTATATTGATATATTGATAATATTAACAATAACTATTCTAAGACTATTTGAATGGAGTAGTAAATATCTCTAATTGGTTTTTGAAGATTTTGTTACTGCATTGCTATTAGCTGACTTCTATAGTAGTATATATAAACTATGAACGGACCAAATGGATGTATAGTTTAAGACCAAGAAAATGAAAAAAAAAAGACCAAGAAGAATCGAACGTGCTTACCGTGCTCTATACAAAGGCGATGTAATCACCATTTAATTTATTTTGCCATCTGCCATATTATTATTCTCAGATCCATTGACCATATTTTATAAAGACCAAATTAGTGATGTAATCACCATTATGAAAGACAGTCGTCACAAAACTTATTTTTTTGTAATACAAATGGCAAAGAAAGTCGGCACAAAACTTATTCTTTTGTAATACAAATGCAAAGGCCGTGATCATATTTAATCACGACCAAATTAGTAATCTAATCACCGTTTAATACTTATTAAAATAAATTTCTCTTCACCACACTTGTCTGCCAATTTCTGATGCCGATGCTTAGCCGCCGAGATAATATTGTAGGTAGGATAACCACCATTTCGTAGTTATTTCTTACCATTTCCTCTTTTATTTTTAATTCTCTTTACACATTTTTGAGTAATTTTCTTTACACATTTTTGTGTAATATTTTTGTTCTCCTTTCTTTAATAAGATTGGTATTTGTTCTTGATTCTTACATTCCGGTGATATATACTTATACTTTATGAGTGTAATTTATGTATTTATCACGGCAAATCTTTTACAAGAAAGTGGTTGAAGGATAGATTACTCCGGGTTGAAGATGTCCAACCATGGAAGACATTTGAAACTTGGAGACATATGCTTAATTGGATCAATTGGATCAATAGGGTGAGATTATAATTGTATCAAATTTCGATTTGTAATTTATCATATTTATAATCTGATTAGTTATTTCTAGGGAAGAACTTCAATTTCATTTGATGTGTATGTGTAGTAATTCTACCGTTTATGAATGAATATCAATCATTGATTTAAATAAAAAATACTTATTAAAATAAATTTCAATTACCCTAATTCAAAAATAAATCACTATCATCGATGATGACAATAGAGGTGAATACGAATCGAATATATAACTACTTATTCGTTCTCGAATTTGACGAATCATTATTCGAGTAATCCAACTCGGACATAATATGAGATTCGATCTAAATTATGATTTGAAGTTCGAAATTTGAGAATATATTCGAGTAATTGTTACTATTTGACATCACATATATAACTATCAAAATTGTTATACATGTCAATTCCAAACTTAAATTTTGAAAATTTGAGCATAAAAAATCAAGGCTAAATACATCAAACATTTCAAATAGTCACCTGAGACTTTCAACCTTTATGACTCTTTTGACACCTGAACTTTTAAAAAATATTTCATTTCAATTTTTTTTCACCTAATTAATTATTAGGAGGGTAATTTTGTCGGCGAACTCTTATTATACAAGTACAAATATTATAGCGACTCACGCCGAGGTCGGCCCCACGAAGGTTAGATCATTCAACAACACATGCGCTTGAGTACTTTGATCGATGGATAATAATACAAAATGGCTTCATTTGATATTAATAATAATTATACTCTTTTAGTCCGTAAGTGGTGAACTAGCAAAACGCCCTAAAAGCAGCATCATCAGCATAAACACACATCAACCCGAATAATACAAGCCCAAACAATACAACGGCTTATAGTCTCCACGGTACATAAAAGTAATATTAGTATGAAAGGTCGCGCGCGACCACCGTCACATGAATCGAACTCACAGTAAACATAGCAAGAGAAGCAATAGGAGAAGAACATTTGATGACTTCTATGCCGCAGCCGTACCGCACACTATCTTATTCCATGACACATCGCGCTTGACTCCTCAGCGACCTCAGCTTGTCATCACAAAAACCTAGGCATAAAAGCGATAAAAGCCCATAGAAAATAGGGAGTAGGCTGCCGAGGAAACTAGTGAATACAAATACCACAAATAGTATCCATGACATATAATTATACTTATATATATAGAACATATGTATAAACATTAATAAGACTACTCAATGAATAACTTCTCCCCAAATTACATAGTAACCTCTTGTTGGCATCAACTACGAGATCAACATAACGGCTCCACGCGTATATTCATAACCATAAAAATGTAATCAAATATTCATTCAAATAAAAATACTTATGATCAATAATGGTTAGTCGACAAAATACATAATATCAAACCTCGTCGTAGCGTCCATCATGAAATGGCGCATCGCGTCTGGCGTACCACGGCGTATATATCGTCGCTGATCCTCTAAGGCCCATTGCAGCCTCAGTATGCATATCGCTTTGAGCACTCCCGAAGCGTCTGGGTGCCCGCCGATATGCATATCGCCCAAACCTCTTGGTCGAGGCTACCCGCTGATGTATATATATATACGTTTCACGCAATCCCGGCCTGCTTGAAAGAATACAGCGCCAACCCTGAAACTGATACATAGCCACGCGCTGACACGATCGCGCGCGGCCATGATCAATAATCACAGCGAGCTATGATCTCGTAACATCGATCTCAATAACTCGATATACATTCGATATAACTTGGCCAAGCAACGTACCAAATATATAACCATAATATATATGAAAGGTTCCCGTCGTGAGATTTGTCTTCGCCTCGAAGCGAAAAGCAACTAAAATATCTCGAGGTAGTCCGAAATGCTGAGTCCGGACTCAAATCTATCAGAAAGCATTTATATACGTTATTTTACTTTTTAGTTTAATAACTGCTCCCCTTTATGTCTATTAAATCTCAAATAAAGATCAAATATAATCCATGATCGGTATAATGATACTACTTTAAAGTGTAGTAAAATGGTCCAAAAAAGCCTTTCAGCATATCGTCTCCCCACTCTCAGCCAGTCTTGCATCACATGCCGAACACGAGCACATCGAGCAATTTGTGACTCTGAATCCCAAAAATACCACCCTGAAACCCACCAGATCTCACGGGCCTCCGCTGTGCAGAAGGAGGCTGCTTGAATTAGCTTCCGAATGACTGATGGAGCAAGCGAAATAACTACATCTGGCGACTCTGTTGCAGCCCGTCCTCCTCACAGAATCTGGAACTAGGAGAACCTACGGGTGAATACTGCAGTCGACTCCTCTTTTACCTACTACTTTCGGGTTCACATGACTCCACGTCTCATCTTGTTGTAGCGTTTCTCGGCTGCATAGGCGGTAAATGTCGTCAAGAAATGCAGTGACGTATCTCCCATATCAATCCATCTCATCATTGATCTTAACGCCTCTGTCGGGTGTACATCAGGAAGTAACCGACACATGTCACTACTTGCCTCACAAAGCCTCCTCCATGACTCGTACCTAAGTAAATGAAATCAACTCTACTCATCGCCGCCATATGAGTATCAAGCAAATGGATTTCTCTCGAAAAAGCTCTGAAACCGCTCCCGAAACATGGCCCTACTCCTTTGAGTCGGCGATGCACTCGGTCTCCCACTAATGGCCAGGCACCCTCGTGAAGTCTATATGTGACTTACTTTCGGCCAGCATTCGATGCCGTACGGCTCAAAGATAGTCCTCATGCTCTCTAATACAAACTCATAGCCTCAGTGGTGAACCACCCGAGCTTGGGAGGATCCTGTGAGAGAGAGCCGATCAAAGTTTGCTCTGAAAATCAACCTGCTTGTGCAGCCATGCAGACTGCGTAATACTCTCTCGAGGCCTCGCCGTCACCGGCCAGTATGAGTCAGAAGTAGATGTAGTCCGAACCTGTGGTCATTGTATGCGCGTCGCCGTCTATACCTCACCGGCTCGGCCACACTTCTTTGGACCTACCTCGGTACCTGCAAATTACACAGCGCCTCTACCGCGGTGAGCATTTCTGCTGCCGGTGGCATCACCATGGTCTACGCCTTGAGGAAAGAAAAGACTCGGACTTTCGACAAAAGACCTGATCAAAGCAACTCGAGGAAGAAAATTCGGATAGACCGCGACGCGCGGATAAGTCAAAGAATCGAAACCGGACTACGTGCCAAAGTGTAACGGCCTGCGTCATTCTGCTAATTCAGTCATGTAATCCTTAACACGAGTCACAGGTCGATGGATGACTTCGTTTTTAAAATACACATTTTAAAAAAATCGAAATTTCTGATAAAAGTCACGAAAAGAGCGGTTTAAATAAAATGATCCGTCGTGGCGATGCACAATCACGCGAAGTCGATCCATAAAACATAAACTCCCCAATAATTACATCGGTTGCGAAATACGCGGAAATAAAATCAACTTCGATGCGAGATCATCTGACATGATAGACGCGGCTAAAAGCGAAGCTTGACAACTACAACTGACTAGGCAAAGAGTCGAGGATCATACGCCGCCCGTCGACTGCTAAGCTCCAAACCACGTCCTTGTGAGCAAGGCGAAGATGTCAAAGTCGCCACTGTCAAGCGACCACGAAAAATCATGCCGCCCAAGGCGAGATAGGGTGTAAAATTTCGAAGCTTAGTGAATCTTTTTATCACGGGGGTGGAACTTAGTCCACAAAATAACGAAATGGTAAAATATAGCTAGAATTAAATATATATATATATATATATATATATATATATAATAATAATAATATATATATATATATATATATATATATATATATATATATATATATATATATGATTTCAAGGGAATTCTTATACATGCTATAACATAATTCAATCTGAGTATTGATAAGGAAATCGTCTCAAGGTAAAAATCATACATTCCACATGGAACAACATATGCATTAACAAGTATGTCTCGATAATGAATCTGACCAAAGATAGAAATCACAGAATCCGCTATAACCGAAAGTCAAGCAGATACCACAATTATATTATCGATCATCATTCTCGATCTACCATTTATACCTGGCATTAGCATCCGCGTATATAACCGACCCGACTCAGCGTATGGAAACTTTACACCCAGCAATGCGCTATAAGTAGCTCGACACAACGGGGAGAACAACGAGCCATTACCGTCGTACGAGGAAATAACAACACTGCCCGAATCTTAGAACTCTGAGGAAATAACAACACGTTCAATACGAGATGCAGGCTATAACAACTGCTCGGTGCGAAATGCGGCGATAACGGTTTCTGGTCGTGCAGTGCAGTGATAACGCAACCCGAGCGATCTGTCCGCGATCATTTCCTACTCTTAGGTAATTCCTTTAATATAAATCATCCAACAATCCCATCTTAAATATCAACAAGTCGAATCAGCCGAAAAGCTTTACACCTGAAACTTATTTCGAAAGCGCATCCGAAATCACACATGATTCCAACTAAACATCTCCCGATAGCTCGACTACTCGACTTCGACAACCCAATCAACAAGATAACACAAAATTCCTGATATCGTACTCCAAATACTCGATCACAATCAATAATATTCACATATATAAGTCTCAAATAATCACACAAACAATATCATAGCTTCATGTAAATTCAGTAAATACATATATAAACACCGTAAGATAGCTACTCACCTCGGTAGCGATATAAACTCCACCTTGATAACAACAATGAATCTTTCCAACGATGAATGTCTAAAGCAAGCATTCAAAATTATAATTACTACTTATAATATAAAAACTTGTAATATAGCCTTAACATTTAACAACACATCTCGTATTTACACTCCCAAAATAACCCTAACGAAAGTTCCCTATTATAACATTACTCAACTTTAAGTTCACAAACTATCATTTAATGATTAAGTTCCAATTACTAGTTTTAAAGTAATAAAGTTTCGATATTAACAACTAATTATAAAATTCTGGCAATGCTGTCTCGGCCATTTACTACTCGAATCTAGCAAAACTCATTCAGCATGTTTCTTCCGACAACATAAATCATGACTTTCACCTCAGAAACAATTATAATAAAGGTCGAGAACATACTTATACCGTTTAAAATCGTTTTGAAAAAAGTCAACAAAGTCAACTCGAAAATCTTGAAAGTCAAACCTTCTGAATTCATGAAATGCTCAACAATCTTCAATTTAACTATAAAACAACTAATTTAAGGATGTAAGAACTTATTATTGCAATTTAAATCGAAATAGTAAATAAAAATTGAAAAAGGTTAGGCACTTTTCTTTTACCTCGGAAGATGAAATGTTGAGAGAATTCAAAATACTAAAACCCCCCAAAATCATGCAAAATTGAGGGAAAAGTGAAAAAAAGCGAAATGGGGGAGATAATTGTTAGGCGTGAATGGGGAAGAAGGGAGTGGGGGGGGTTGGTGAGAGTGGCGGGGTTTGACCATTTGACCCACTGTGGGAATTGTTAAGAGTTCAACTTAACGATAAAAAGTAGTTCGAGTCTAGAAGAAATGTTATTAAAATATTCAACTTTTTAAAATAGAAATTTAAAAGCGTGTAATCGCTTCAAGCTTTTTGTTTTCAGGTTTCCGTTAAGTAAACCGATTATTAACATAATTCCGTTCAATCCTTTGACTTACGTGATTGACAATTTGATTACAGCGTCAAAATGGTGGATTGAAGCACTAACTCCGTAGGGGTATTTTAGTCAAATCACTACATTTTGTTATACGCTTTTGTATTATTGAAATGATATTTGCCCCCGTTCTTGAGTGTAGTAGTTAGAGTTTCATTAAGGGCAAAATTGACATTTCCTTAAAAGGTTACTATTTTGACTAAAATACCTAGCGGAGTTTGTGTTTTAACGGCCATTTGGCCTGTCGGGACCAAATTTGCCCGATTTTCGAGAAGTTGGGTGATGGAATGGAACATGTTAATAATTGTTAGTGGAATGGGAAACCGAGTGAAAGTTCGGTGATGGTTAGTGCCTTTAGCCCTTTAAAATATCACAATTTAATAATTAAACATTTCGTAATTATATTTATTTTAAATTTGTCGGAATGGGGTTATCGCGGTCACCATCTTACATATCATATTCTTCGTATACAAAACCGGTACCGTCGATGACCCAGTCGGCTATCGTCATTATCATATTTGTATATACTTTTTTGTCATCCTCACAGTCTAAAGTATACAAATCCATAGGTGTTTCTATCATCCTCTTCATCATCAACAAAATCCTGTCTAATTTAACTAGTAGTAGCCGCTTCTCTAAGCATGTCATCTAAATCATCATGTTGTACAAATACTATTGGAAAAACTATGCAACTTGTTCATAAAAACATAAACGAATGCATCCAGAACCGTTTAAATGTATATAATCGAATTACAATAAAATACATGTATGAATCACGAGCACTTACGAGCAGCGAATATCTGCTTTTTCTCTCCACCAAGCCTCAGCTGAACTCTAATGAATTGCGCCTGGAGTTGATGCCTCAGGTTAGTCACTTTGGCAAGAGACGGGTTGAATCTCGATTGAATTTGCTAGAATCTTGTGAGGGGTGGACAATAAAAACAAGCGAAACCTTGACTTGATTTTGGCTATGGAAGAGGAGGAAGAGGCGGCTATGAGGGGGAAAGGGAGAAAAAAGATAATTAGGTTTCCATATTTTTCTCTTTATAGTAGCTCTATTTAGCCGAATAGATTGACTCGTAAACTAACATGCCTACTCGTTAAAACCGTTAAGCGATTAAATGCTAACGAGTAACTAATAAGTCACTAATGAGCTTCATTAGTCAAACCGTTAATTAAACACAAGTTAATTAATTTGATTTCGTCAATTTATATTTTACACTTATAAGTGTAAAATCTCGATTAGTAATCGTTGATTTCAATCGACTCTCAATTAGCAATCACCAATTTAATTTCATACATGAAATAAAACTCAACGTCAATATATGTGTGTGACCTTATGGGCTGAGATAATAGCAGTTGTATAAAAATATAATTGACTATTATTATTATTATTATAACGGTTGTGCATGTGATACAGCAATGCGGCATAACCGCTTGATGTATAATGAATTCTTATTTAGTAATTTACAATTACTATTATTGAACACTTACTTGGGTAATCTCGTTTAACCCAAATTAGTAAATGAATTATTCTGACGATTATCGCAGCGGACATAATTATAGAAATCAATATACGATTTCCAACAAATACATCTCTTACGTTTACGAGAAAGAATGTATTAAAGAAACACAAATTGTGTTGAATTTGCTTAGCAGAGAAGAAACACACTTGTGTTAGGATCATGATCAGCGAATAGGATCAATCCTTGTTTACTTTAGTAAAATTAACCTTTGTGTAAATAGTAGATTCAATGTAATTAGCGATTAAAAATAAAACTGAATAGGATAATAAAATAGATTTTATAATGGGGTCTCTTCCATAATTTCCTCGTATTACTTCATTTATTTTATGTCAATTGTTCATCCCAATTATTCAATAAATAATAAATTCAATTGAATTAACTTCCGCATTTACAAATGCTTAAATGAGTATTATAAAACATAGGTTGAATTGATCTAGATGAATTATATCATTTATTTCTATTTTAATTGTCCAAATTTGATTTTTACCCATTAATTTTTTACATTTCCGATTGCAGATTTTTTCCATATTCATAAATGAATAATGAATCAATGATTCACGAGGTTTCCATTTGTACCAAAATTAAGTCCAACAAAAGAAAAAGAAAAAGAAAAAAAGAAGAATTTTTTGTCCCAAATAAATTGTCCAGTTCCTTTACGATTGTCTTTCAGGAGTATCCTCACCAAAAGTACCCCTCTCTGTGTTGTTTTGAGGTGACCCATATTGGAAAAATGAAATTGTCCAAATTTATCCATTTGGTTACCAATTTCAATTTTAACATCCCAAATTATTTGTTCAATTTTTTTTTTGAGTTTTATTTTTTTGCTTTTCGTTTGAAGTCAAAGTTGTCGACATTGAAGGCAGAGGTAATTCTGAAGTGGTGATGGGACCTCTAGTTGATGACGTGGAAGGCGGAAGGAGGCGAAAGAGGTGGCTTATGCCTCGAAGCTCCGTTGGGTACATAGTAGTGTTTATGAAGTAGTCAATTGGCGTAGAATTTTGTAGTTGATGGTATTTCATCAAGATATATTTTTTTGTGATTATTGTGGTTTGTGGTGTAATTGTTGTCAAGTTAAGACCGTGATTGGATTGGATTAATCGTGTTGGTGATTGTTTGCTAATAAAATTTGTATACTATGTATGAGATGAGGCACAAAATGAAGTCAGAAATCTTTATGCTTGGCCCCATGCTTGGCCTCGGAAATGGCACGTTGCTATATCAACAGGCATTTTGTTCGAAGAGTTTTTGGCTAGCAGTACTTGAGATCGACCCATTGCGATGATTAGTGAAATTTGATAGAGACAAATAATTTTGCGAGCGACTCACCGACAAGCTGATTCTTGAGCCGTTTAGAGGCGAATCTATGTCGGAGTTTTTTAGCGTTAGAAGTAATGTGAAGAAGGTTGGTTGTCGTACCTCTTTGATGGATGATAACTACACGAGGACTTACATGTGGACTTCTATGATGATGACAACACATATTTTTCATACATTTGAGTGAATATAATCATGCCACATCATATATAATATTAAGGAAGTTATTTGTGCTATAAAGTGAGAGTTTGGTGATCGTTTCTACTTAGAAAAATATGAGAATAAATCGGGTTTCATTTCTTTCAAAAGCGCCGCAAAAGTTAAATCTTACTCTTCAATCAAAAGTGGCGTTTCTATATAAGCTATGATAATTCTTGATAGCGTGTGACCGCGAGGCTGAGTTCTACCATGTCACGATAATTCAAAAAAAAAGAAGTCTTTTGAGTAATATATATCGTGGAGAAATTCGAGAGTTAAACACTCTTCACAGTTCATACTTAAAGTCTTGATTTTTATTTCTCGCGTCACCTACTTTTCTATATATATATAAAGAAATCATTGAAGTCTTAAGCTGTAAGCTTTGTTTCAAAGTCGTGATTTTTGTCGCAATGCCAATGTCGAGCTCTATTTTTCATTAGAAAGATGTATCACGTCAGGGATCAGATTGCTCAGGCGAATCACGCCCAGCGTTGTAAGGAGTTCCTCACCTTTAGCACCTAGCGAGTGCTAATGCTAATACCAACCTTTTTGAAACTAAGTGGGCTCTCGGCCTTTATTAACTTTCCGTAGATGCCGATTAAGTTTCCGATGTGCACTTCCGTTAAATGCTTTTGCTTGTTTATCCACGATTCAACCTTTATTGTATGAGTACAAAGTATTGTATTTAGGAAAGCATTAATTTGTGATTCAAGGCTTGTAATTTGTAGTTTAGTTTCTCGTTTAACATTGTAGTAGACACTTTGTAATAGTTGTTAACATGAAATATAAAGTTTATTTCCTTGATCTAGTAATAGTTTGTCTTGGATGAAATGATGAAGAGGTTTTGGCAATGGCGTAATTCGAGCGTGTTAACAATGAAGACAAGTTGAACCGTTCGATGGTTTCGACTACTTGAGATGGCAAGACAGATAGGTGGCTTTGGGCGTCCTTGATCATGTTCTGGTTTCTCTGGATGATCTTTCACCGTTGGATACTAATACAAGTTCTGAAACAAGAGGAGTGCGGACTGCAGAGGAGAAAAGTAGGCGGATGAGGCAGTATGTAGAGGATACATTCTCGATACTTTAGCTCAAAAGCGTGCTATGATATTTATTATTCGGCACAACACTACCACAAAGAGGGTATGGATTGCTTTAAATGAAATCTGAGCATGTTAAGGTAATCTTGATAGATTCTTGGTTGTTAAGTATTATATGAGTTTAAGTTTGATGGAAAGTTTGAAGTGTTAAATCAAGTTAGAGACTTGGAAATGTTTCTCCGTTTAAGAGCAATTCCTCGGACCATACAAATTGGAGCAATTCTTCTTCAAACTCACGACACTCTTAAGAGGATCTGGAAAGAACACAGTTCATTCTAAGGAAGTCTTCTTTATGATGACCTCCCGACCTCTTATAAGGCCATCTGGCTTTTCGATCCAAAAGAGAACCTACAAAAAAAAAAGAGGGCACACCCCTCAGGTGCATTCGACTCCCAACATTAGTATAATATGTGATAGACATGCAAAAATATAATTTAGATTGAAGATCATACCTTGTTTCTTGAAACCCTTTTATAGAGTGAAGGTGGTCTGGATTACGTATTTGTGGTGTCATGGGAGAAAGTTATGCCTTCTCCTCTTATCATTTGGGATGGTTGACCCATTTGCAAATCATTCATCTTTTAGCTCTTTTCGATACTTGTCCACAGTTGCTTATCTTTATATTATGGAAACTCTCCTTTTTGTGGTTCCTATTAGTATATAATTTGACCATATATCCACAAAAGTATCGAACCGAAACTCTTTGTGTGGTTTAGGGGTTTCTACGTATTTTGTATCCATCAGCATCGGGGAGTTCTTAAGTAAAACAATAAATTGAACTAAGTTACATAGTGCAATTTGCTTTAAATTTTTTAATTTCATTAATCTTGTTTAATATTATATTAATTTAGAAAATTATATTAATTTAGTTCAATTAAGCATAATAATATAACAATTAAGATTAACATTCTATTAAATTTTTTTTTTATTTTACATAATTTTTTTAAAAATTAAATTGTGATATATTAAATTTTAAGTTATAAAATGAAGATTCAATATCATATTAAAATTCTAAATTGAAATTATATTTCAGATTTAATATTTTAAATTCTTATTTATTTTCAAAGTTTCATCATGGGCGACCGTTTACCGTTCATAACTACGGCTCAAGCGGGAGGACTTGAAGGTTAGTTGACTCGAGTTTTCAAATGAATCCGAATATCAGAGCTCGGATTCTTTCGAGTTTCAAATGAATCTGGACATAATGCATGAAGATACTAATGAAGGTTTAAATGACACCACAATTCGGAAAGAAATCAATAGACTCGATAACGACTAAAACTCTGATCATTCAGACCTCGTATCTCATTATCCCTTTGAGGTATGCCATCACCAATGCGCGTATACTCGATCCGTCTACACTGCGGGGAATGGACTAATCTATAATCACCCCGCACTTATACGCATTATAAAGGCTGAAACATATACACAAAGTATAAGGCAACAAAGTATAGAACACATCCAACTCATCTGTGGCTAATCTGAGGCCTGGCTCTTATACTCACAAGTATAAGGCACACCCATTCTTATACACTAAGTATAAGACACACCGCATATACACACTAAGTATAAGGCACAGCTCTGCCATAAGTATAAGGTACATTCTTATACACTAAGTATAAGGCGCACAGCGCTGCACTAAGTATAAGGCACGCGTCTATAAGGAAGGAGAGTCACTGACCCAATCATCCCTGACATAGGTGAATCGATACTCGAGTCACCTCGAGTCACTCGTAACTCTAACCATCACCTCTTAATAACTTGACTACTCTACTCCCAAACAATATCCAATACCACGGCTAAATATATAATCGTAAATCGAACCTGATCGCCCTTGAAGACCACAAAAATCATAGAATGCGAAAGCAAAGGCAAATCGAGAAATATAAGTTGGGAGTTCAATTTATTACTTACCTCAAACAATCTTAAGCCTTACAGGGAAATAATCACATAATCATATCATGACTCACACAAATGAATCACACATAATCATACAACAATTACATGTATATCATTCCCACGTAGTCATAACCTGATAACATGTTCACCTGATTTAAAATGAATCGTAAAGTAACACTGATGAGATAAATCTCTCTTCGCCTTCTGTAGCTACCCATGGAGCCAGCGAAAAGACAATCAAAGGTAGCGCCCTTTTCCACGATCAACGCCTAAAGCAACACCAGAAAGTATAATGAGACCCTACTTCTTGGGCCGTTCTAGAAGATGCACCTTGACTCTTAGAGAGCTATCTAAGCAGTCTAACATGACGGATAGCTTCTCGAATTATAATCCCGTCGGACCTGACCCGATCGATTCCCTCTAAATTCCATCTTATCACTTTCTCATTACAAATAAACATAAGTCATTCTAATTAATCAATAGATACATAATTAACCAATCTATACTCGAAATATCAATTGTAACTCGACTTAGGTGCCTTTTTTTCGGCCATGCTTTCCGCTTTCGTCATTTTAAGTACGATTTAATGTCCACGATAACTATAATAAGGTCCCAACATAACCTCCTACATTTAAAGTCTTAGAAAAATATGAACTGAGAAGTCAACTAAAAAGTCAACCGTATCAAAACCCAAAATATCTCGAAACTTTGAACTTTCTTTTTTAACTCGAAGAAAATGATGGGAGAAAGATATTCACCTAAAACGATCTTGAGTTTGAAATGACAATCGAAGAAGAAAATGATAAAAATGATGATGTGGAAGATAAAGCAGCTAATATTTAAAAACTTGAGTCTGTTCGGTTTTGGTTAGTGCTCATTTATCGTGCTTAAATCTCCACGAACCCGGTTAGAATAAAATATTCCCGTAGCAAAAACTACTAAATTATAAATGGAATTCGGCTAAAATACTGCGAAATAATATTTATCATGAAATTATTTATCTTTATCCACAGGTCCCACGCCGGCGAAAAATTAAATTTTTTTTAACGTGGCGGGTTATTCTGATCTACCCGCTAATAAAACCCCGACCTCGAAATTTACAACAACAACCCAGGAAAACATATATATAATCACGTAAAATCAGTACCACACAAAAGAATAAAAGTAAAAGCTAACTCAGCTACCAAATGGCCAGTAATCGTCGACCCATACCATCGGTGATAACTGCAGTCTGCGTCCATTCTTTGAAATTCTAAGATTCGATCCAAAAGGAAATGCAATTGAATACCGTATGAGTGAAAATCTCCCGTGTACGATATCAAAATGCGACTCCCGTTTGTTTTAAATCCTACTGCGGATCCTTTGATTTCCCGCTACACTGGTCATCATTTATTACATTTACTTTCCACAGGTGGTACTCAATAAATCAAGTCATAATCGCTGATGAACTCCAATCCGCCTCCTGCACTCAAATTGATCTCTGCGGTAGATCTTTAAACTCTTCGATTGGTGAAAATGCAGCATTTAACTTGTCTGAGATAATGTCTCCATGACTTGACGCAAAAATATCGCATTTAGCGCTTCGAAGATCATGGGTCGGATAGTTCCTGCCGTGATTTACCAGCCTGTCGGGAAGCATAGGCGATCAACCATTACCGGAAGACACCCGATCCACCTAGAGCATCACTATAAATCACACGTAGCCTTCGAGAACTTGACGATATAGCCAACCTTGGAGCCGTGGTCAAATTCTCGCTAGCCCACCACAGGCGATCCTCCCGCAATCATCATCGAATAAAGCGGAACCCGCTTTCTGAAGTCAGCATACAGTCGATGGCGTCACTTGATCAAGGAAAAGTCCTTGATGAATCTCCTATGTCTTAATTTAACCCCAAGAAACTCCTAACCTCGGTCACACTCGTGGGGCTGATTCCCACAGCCTCCACCTTTTGTGGATCAACACAAATACCCTCGCGGAAATAACGTACCCAGGGTGCGCTTCCTTGTGAGAACTCGTTTGGAAAACTTGGCATACAGCGGGTGGCATGCCGAAAGTCCTCAGCGCAATGCGCAAATGCCTCTGCATTGCTCCTCCTCCCTCTAGAATATATCGAGAATATCATGATGAATACCACCCGCAAACTCTGTCAAATATAAAATACCGGTTCATCAAATCCATAAAAGGCCGCTTGTCGATCAAATGGCATCAGCATAAATTCATAATGCCCATACTTGAGATGGAAAGCCGATTTGAATATCCTCAGCGATGATAGCAGGACCCATGAAATCAATCTTCGCGAGAACACCTTGGCATCCTTGGTGATCGAAACAAATGTCGTCGGTGCAGGCGATGGGTATCGATTAACCCAATAGTCCAACATTCGGTTGCCTATAGTCGATACCTGACCTCGTGAACCATCCTTCTTTTCCTGGCTTGACTCTTCCAGTGCGCCCCCACGAAGATACACTCGATGCGATGAATCGCGTGTCAATGACTCACATGGCGGAGTCCACTTGATTCCACGCAGCTTTCATTTGGAGCCATCTGTCTGATGAAAGAGAATTGGTACCGTACCTAGAATAACCTCGATAGCAAATTTGATCTCCCTCTCGGTAAAAGCGGCCCGGTGAAGTCCTCGGGAAAAACATCCTTGAACTTCTCCCTACATGACCCGCGCATCACTACTGCTGCGCCTGTACCACCTCCAAATCAACGCTGTACGAGCCAATCGCGCTTTTCGAATCAATCTCCACAGCACCAGTCTTGACCGCAAAACTTCGAAGGCAAAATCTTTACGTCTCTTGAATGCGGATATGCAGTGCCCACGAACCCGCAAAGTAATCTCCGCTTCCGATGGCGATCAATAGCGGCATGATGTTTTCCCAACCCGATCCATACACAAGATAAAGGTCCAAATCGAGAAAGGCTCAAATGAAGTAAATCAACGGACAACAAGCGACCCTGGCTTAATCGAAAGGATAGTCTACATATACAAATCTAACTTGTAGTGACCTCCTACGGGTGTCATGTCTCCAAGTGCTGGAGCAATGAGGCACCTGATATACGGATAAATAAAACTACGAGAAACAAAAGAATGCGTAGTCTGAGAATCAAACAACACCACAGCGTCGATATCCTTCAAAAATAATGTGCACATCTTCCACTCGAGGGAGTGTCCCACGTGCCTCTGATGAAGTAGCGGCGTGAATCGGCCTCGACGGGTCATTTCGAGGTATCCCGTGCCTCACGGGGAGAGTCACTGTCCCTGTCGTCCCGACATAGGTCGAATCGATGCTCGAGTCACCGAGTCGTACATAACTCTAACCGTCGCCTCTCGATAACTAGCTCACTGCTCCTGGTATGTCAAGCACTTGGCGGCTAAAGCGTCTCCTGATCGTGGTCAGCCTTGATCGCCGACAAGACCACAATCATAAGTGCCGGCCAAGGCCCACGCAAATCATAAATATAAGTTGGGAGTTGACTATTCTTTACCTCGAAGCAATCTTGACGCCACAGAATATAATCACGCTAATCATATGTGGCTCACCTGAATGAATCACACATAATCATAAACAATTACATGTATATCATTCTCGCGTAGTCATAACATAATAACATGTTCACACAATTTTAAAATGAATCGTAAGTAACACCCGTGAATGAAATCTCTCTTCCTTTCTGCTTAGTACCACCCATGAGGCAACCATGAAAAGACAATCAAAGATGCTTCGCCGCTTTTCACGATCAGCGCTACTTGTACCAGAAAGTATAATCAAGACCTACTACTATACGGCGTTCTAGAATAAACTATGAATTATCTAGCAGTCTAACATGACGGATAAACTATCGAATTATAATCCCGTAGACCCATGACCAATCGATTCCCGCTAAATTCCATCTTATCGCTTTCTCATTACAAATCCATATAAGTCATTCTAGTTAATCGGTACATAATTAACAATCATCTTTCAGAAATATAAAATTATAACTTCAGCTTGGAGATGCCTTTTTTTCGGCATGCTCCACTTTAATCCATTATAAATCACCAATTTAATGTCAATAACTATAATAAGGTCCAACCATAACCTCTACACATTTAAAATCGTAGAAAAATATCAACCCAAAAAGTCAACCGCGAAAACCTAAAAAATTGCTTCGGCCCAAGCATTAACTCAAAACAGCTATACAAATCATGAGATTAAATAAAGCCTTATCGTCATGCATATGACTAAGATTAAATGCATGGGAAATTGAATTATGGAAAACTCAACTAAAATCAACGTGCCGAAGCCAAGAAATATTTCAAAGACTTGAACTTTCTTACCTTAACTCGAAGAGAATGATGAGGAGAAAGATATTCTATGACGATCTTGAGTTTGAGCGTGATCAGAAGAGAGAGAGAAATGGAAGAAAGAATTGAGGGAGATAGTATTCTCAAATTACTAGGAGAGAAAAAGAGAAGAAGATGATCTGAAAATGATGATGTGGAAGATAGGCTTTCTTAGATATTTAAAAAAACTAGAATTAAAGTTAGGTTTCGGTTAATTAAAACATAAATCTTCAAATCTCCTTGACTAGGTCGAAGATAAAATATTCCATGGCAAAAACTAATACCAAATTATATAAATCATAGGTCCACCGCCCATTAGAAAATTAAAATATATATATTTTTTTAACGTAGCAGATTATTACAAATGGCCTGTTTGATGATTCCAAGCCCAGCCCCTAATTCTATCAGTTGCGACGTCCCAAGCTTAGACAGGCTTCCTAGACAGACATACAATGCTGACTTAGGTTTCAGTAAATCCAACCATTCCATGACATGTTTTTCATCAATTGCCGTTTTGTTTCCTCGTACCGCTTTATCTTGTAAGTCCTTGTTTGAAAGGGAAACAGGGCCAATGCACCATACTTTTTTCCTTTGCACTTTTTTAAACACTTTAATGTATTCAGGCTCCAGGGCTTCAAAAGTATTACAAACCACTCCAAATGAAGCCGCTTCTGCCTCTTTCATATTTTGCCGAATTGAATCGATCTTCTTTGATACATGTTGACATGCTCTAAGTATCCCTATTAGCTGAAGTTTCGTTAGCTCAATTTTATTAGGCAGCCCCGGAAGAACAAAGTACTCGGTGTCCGAAGAAGGTATCTGATCAACGCTTTGTAGTAACCCGAATACATGATAGGCTGGTGCAAAACAGCAAGTTCCGCAAGCAATCAGTGGAATCTCGATTTCGATCTTTGAAAGTTACATGGCACTGTTGTGAAATAGATTCTTTGGGCTGCATTGGGCGAAAACATCGATAACAACTTTGGATTGGCCGATGCGGAATCACGACAGGGCAGGTTAATAACTTGGATAGCAATAGTCTGAAAAAATAACAAGAACACCAGAATTGTTAACCCAGGTTCGGCCAGCGCTCACGTACGGAGGTATAAGCCAGGGTAAGATTGTGTTATGATGAGGTGTTACAACAAGGGTTTTAATAGAGCGGTATCTCGGCTTACTGCAGAAAGCTACATAGGCTAGTCGAGGCAGGGCTCATGCGGTCTTACAATCTTTGGCTATGATACGCGATGCTTTCGACAACATGTGATTAAGAAAAGTATATGTTGGTTTCGGGCATGTCATCAATATGTCGAAGCAGTGTACAATCAATTTGAGTCAAAGAACAAAAACTCAAACACACTAAATTCAAAACAATGCGTATATGGTGAAGAGAATAAAAATGAGAATATCTTTCTTATCGTTAATGGTCTTAAATCCCGCGCTTAACTAAATAAATAGAGTATGTAATGTGAATCTGATCATAGTCTTCAGTAATCTTCCAATCATCTTTAAGACTTTCATAACAAATAATAGACATTGAGGAAAGAACTTTAAAGTCTTTCTTAGATTCAGGCTTGTAATATCTTAGCATAAATAATTGTTTCAGTTGGGCAAATCCTCGATCATCGATTAGTTGGTGAATCCAACGTTAATAATACTCAGTATTCCACTTCTTTGTATCCATCATTAACAACACCAAAATCAGCCGGCAACAAAATAACCGGCCAACTTTGAAAACACAGCCAGATCTGACCTCAGATTTATCCATGGAAAACTATTAGGATATATTGTATGATATATTATGAACCAGTATAAATCTACGGAGGCTTGTGTCGTAGGAGCCCATTGAGTCATCGTAATTATGTATAACTTTGTAATTCCAATGATGTATCTGAGTTGAGGAATTCTGTGATACACATGGTATACTCGAGCCGTAAGGCTAGGGTATAATTTTTCCTCTCAGTTAACATTCACATGCTTGATCGTGCCTACGCATCATCATATTTTTGTGCCTGCCTTCCATAGTCATTAATTAGCCAACTTGAAGATTGTTGCTTGATTTGGCGGCGTGGTGAAGATCATTCGGTTTGGTTTGCTCACTGCTTCCAAAAATTTGAAAGCGAACTTGCAGTTGCTTAAAATCACCCGCTTCGTTGCTTTGTCGTCATATACGGCGAAATCTAGCACCGGTAGCAGCAATCCGCCCGGCGAAGTGATGCGCCCTTTTATACCCCCAAAATTGATGCTTTATCTCGATTGACGATAATCGGGCGGCACTTATTGAATGCCGTCGTATTTGCGGTCACGTGACTACGACAGTGGTCGAGTCTCTTCGTTTATCTCTTATGTCAGCGGAAATTTGGGTTTGTGCAGGGGAACTGTTCCGACCCTCGGATGTTACAAGCTTGTTGGATTGGGCATGTGTTAGGGCTATGTTAGTTCGGTGGGTTACCGATACGGCTTGATCCGCTCCTCGGAAAAACTATTTCAAGTATTATGAAGAAGCTCGCCCTTTGTGGATTGTTCTGAGAGAAAGCGATTTCTTTGTAGGTAATGGGACTCGAAAGCAACAACTCACAGCATTATTGGCAGAATGTAAGTGATGCCAGAACTGATGTCTATTCTGCTGAATATGGGAAAGTTGCAACGCTGTGGGGCAATTTATTTCAATACAACCACTGTTCCCTCTTTGTCTGCGTGGTTTGTGTGCATGTAATTTGAGGCGGAGCATTTCGAAGCGGGTAGATGATGATCGATACCGCATAATTTTCTTTGTAAAGTTAATGTTGATTTTTTGGGGAATACTCGGTCTGCTATTAGCTCGGAATCATAAACTTACTACTTGATCGTGCTTATCAAACTATACTTTCATCGAGGCAGTGAATAATTAGGTATCTGTTGACCATGTTGTGATAGAGTTATGGTCATGAAATTTCAAGTTTAAGCATAGAATGCTTTGTTCTTGAATCTTTGCATACTAGTATACGTTACGTAAATGCGTATTGGAGGTGCTTTGAAAACGCACCATTACTCAAAGCATGGGTTTTCGGATAAAGGGGAGCGGCCGAGGCCGAGCGGCCAGGTGAAGGCGCCCAGTAGGAGGCGGGCCAGCCTCTTTGAAGGCGCGGCCGAGGCGGGGCATGCGGCTCTCTGCTTGATTTATGCCTTGATTGTGGGGGAGCTCCAGAGTAGTCCCTTTCTTGGGTTGTCGACACGCAATGGCATAATTTGTTGCAAGCTTATCGAGTAGTGCGAAACTCTTTCGCATTGTCGTCACGGATGCGTGCGTTCTGTCTCCCACCCGGGTCGTTAATATGGAATTTTCTGCGTATTCTTAGGTTTCTTTGATAGTTTGTCGATGTTGGTTCTATGTCGAGATATCGGTGGGACTTCGGATGGTACTCGGGCTTTTTCGACTACGTTTAGTTCTGTTTATTTGTCTCTGCGAGTTGAAATTACATAATGTCTTATATGTATTTAAGTTTAAGCTACTTGATTTAATGTATACGTACCTCGATTAGTTGAGGATATTGGTGTGTTGTTCGGTTGCTAAGAATGTTTGCGTTATTCGGGAGGGCCCGAGTCGTTCGAGGACTACGATTGGAGTGGGTTAATGAGGCAGACATGCTATTTCGGAAGATATACTCTAGGCTTGAGAGCTTTGCGTATTCTCGAGGCAATTTCCAGGAATTGTGGCATCGGAGAGATTGGGCCATCCATCTGCTAGATAGTGCAGTCTCTACCTTTTGTTTCTAGTTCTAGTAGTCTTTTGAATAAAGCTTGTACTGTTGTCATCGAAGCTAAGCATCTGAGAGCGTTCCGATTAGTACCCGTAAAAAGTAGTGAAGTAAGTTTGAATTGATTCATTGTGATGTTTGGGGACACGTATAAATGCTTGTATTAAATCTTGTGGTGCTCGTTATTTTACGACTATTGTTGATGATTATTCGCGTCTTTGTATGGATATTTTTATTGGTTGATAAGGCAGAAGTGTTTGGTACTTTTCTTCGGTTCGCTATGATTGATCGTCAATTTAATTCCAAGGTTCAATTTGTGTGTAGTGACAATGGTACTGAATTTTTCTGTCTCCGCGATTATTTTCTTAGCAATGGCATTGTCTTTCAAACATCCTGTGTTGGTACTCCTCAACAAAATGGTCGGGTTGAGCGTAAACACCGTCATATTCTAAATGTCGATTATTTCAACACCTATTAGTTTTTGAGGAGAGTGTATCTTAAGCTAACTGCTTTATCTTGATAATCGTGCCCGTCTAGTGCCATTGATTATAAGACTCACATGAATTACTTTTACGGTTGTCCATGCTATTGAGTGCAGTGTTTGGATACCATTATGCTTATGATCAAAGTGTAGGTTAGACAAGTTTAGCGGATCGGGTAAATAAATGTGTTTTTAGCCCAACAGGCTATCCATTATGGGGAAAAGGGGTGGAGGCTTTATGACTTGTCTTACTCATGAGTTTTCATTTCCTCGTGATGTTTGTGTTTTATGAGAATGAATTTCCCTCTTGTACCTTCTATTTGTTGTGCGCCTATTCTTTCCCTGCTTTGTTTTTGGGGAAGGCATTTGAGTGTTCGGTTGGATGAAGGTGAGATGTGGATAGCCTTGATGGTGGCGAAGTGTGATAACCCGTTCCGTATTAATATTATGAAATAGTATACTAGTTGCTCGGTGGAGTATTTCGAAATTTTCGAGAGTTGAATGGGTGGAATCGGCCAATTCGTCGGTTGGTAGTGCAGTTCGGTATTTAAGATTTTAAAGTTGTAATCGAATGGTATGATATTATTTGGGGGATTAGAAGTTAAAGTCATATTAGAGTTGTGTTGTTAAATCGAGACGAGAATTAAGCCGAAAACCGAACGAGAAAGTGAGAATTTCTTGAGATATTTTGGCGCGGACCCCACGGGACATTTTTATCCTTATCTTACCAAATCATTTTCCACCACCAACTTCATTTTTCTTCTTTCTTAACTGCTCTTAGGGCGAAATGAGTGGAAATCCTCCCCCTCTCAAATTTTTCTTCCATTTCTCTCGCCGATTGTCGCCTAAAATCAAGATCAAACTTGGGAATCATCTTCTCCTCGTCATCCTCATCACATCTAGGTAAGAAAGATTGAATCTTTTGGATTATTTCTTGAGTTCTTGAGGAGTTGACTTTTATGCAATTGTGTTGACTTTTAGATCTTGATTATATTATGGTATAAATGTTATACATGCAGGTATCGGTGGGGGATTAGCAATGATTTTGAGTAGTTATTAGAGGTTAGAAAGTAGTGTAAGTGTTATGTTGACTTTTATTGACTTTTCTTAGGTAACTTTGATTGTAATATGAGGTTAAGAGGACTTTAATATAGTTGTTTTGGGTATAGAATTATTGGTTTGAATATGGATAGGTAGAGATTGGGTTAGGAAAGTTTGGGAAAGGATTAGAGTATAGGCTTTGTGATTGAATTGGAGGTTGTATTTAATGGAAGCAATACGTAGCATT
>JADFUC010002145.1:0-19446 GCA_019722365.1 Lithospermum erythrorhizon
ATCAGTATGCTTCGTTCAGTTACGTATTGCTGCGATTATTTTAGTTAGGTACTTTCGAGGAGTTTATTTGGGCGAGAAGCAGCTTGACATTTCTCATCGAGGCATAATCCGTTCGGGGTTTTTAATAGTGTTTCCCCTAATATTAGCTTAGGATTGATGTTTGTGGGGAGAAAATAAAAGCGATTACATTTTAGTTAGTACTTTCGAGTTTTTTCGATGTTCTTTATAATATTAGCTTAGGAATGAAGTTAAGGAGAAAATCATCTTTGGTTCTATTTTTAGTTCGTACTTTAAGGGTTTGTTTTGGGCGAAACAAAAGAAACAGCATTTTCTCAGAGCACATAATCGTTCAAAGTTTTTATGTTCACACTAATGGCTTAGAATGATGTTTTGGGAGAAAATCAAGCGATTCTGGCTGGATTCGTACTTCGAGTTTATTTGGTGAGAAACATGCCAATCGAGCGGAATCCGTTCGAGTTTTTTCGATGTTCCTATAATGGCTTAGGGTGAAGTTAGGAGAAAATCATGGTTTCTATTTTAGTTCATTGCTTTCGAGTTTATTTGGGCGAAAGCGAGAAAAAACGGCATTTTTCTAGCATCGACGCAATCCGTTCGAGTTTTTTTTCGTTGTTCCCTTAATATTAGCTTAGGATTGATGTTCTGGGAGAAAATCAAGCGATTCTATTTTAGTTCGTACGTTCGAGTTTATTTGGGCCGAAACGAGAAAACGGCATTTTCTCACATCGAGCCTTGATCCGTTCGGGTTTTTATCGATGTTCACAATAATAGCTTAGGATTGATGTTACGGGGAGAAAATCAAGCGATTATTTTAGTTAAATGCTTTCGAGTTTATTTGGGCGAAAGCGAGAAAAAAGCGGCATTCTCACATCGAGCATAATCCGTTCGAGGTTTTTACTCGATGTTCTAATATTGGCAGGATTCGATGTGCAGGAGAAAATCAGCGACCTTATTTTAGTTAGGTACTTCGGGTTTGTTGGGCGAAACTAAAAGCGGCATTTTCTCCCGATGAGCGAAATCCGTTCGGGGTTTTTTCGATGTTCCACTAAAATTAGATGAGGATTGATGTTGAGGAGAAAATCAGCGATTCTTCCAGATTCGATAGCACTAAGTTTATTTGGGCGAAGCGAAAAAAATGGCATTTTCTCTATCCGAGCATGATCCGTTCGTTTTTTTCGTTGTTCCTAATATTAGCTTAGGATTGATGCTGGAAAATCAAGAGATTCTATTTTAGTTCGTACTTTCAGTCTATTTGGGCGAAAGCAGCGGCATTTCTCACCATCGAGCTTAATCCGTTCGATTTTTTCGTTGTTCCCCTGTGGCTAGCGGGATGTTACGGGAGAAAATGTGATTATTTTAGATTGTCTTTCGAGTTTATTTGGCGAAAGCGAAAAAAAGCGGCATTTTCTATCAGGCGCGATCCGTTCGAGTTTTTTATAGATGTTCCACTAATATTAGCTTAAGATTGATGTTGGAGAAAATCAAGCGATTCTATTTTAATTTGCATTGCTTTCGAGTTTATTTGAAGCAGAAAAAATGGCATTTTCTCACTATCGAGCAGGTCCGTTCGAGTTTTTTATCGATGTTCCCAATATTAGCTTAAGGTTAGAGTGTTACGGGAGAAAATCAAGCGATTATTTTAGTTCGTACTTTCGAGTTTTTCGATGTTCTATAATAATATTGAGCTTAGGAATGAAGTTAGGAGAAAATCATGCGTTTCTATTTTACAGTTCGTACTTTCGAGGTTTGTTTGGGCGAAACTAAAAAGCGGCGTTTTTATCCAGGCAGCGATCTCGTTCGGAGTTTTTATGATGTTCACAATATTGGAAACAGGGCTGATGTTTGGGGAGAAAATCAGCGATTATTTTAGTTGTGCTTTCGAGTTTATTTGGGCGAAACAAACGGCATTTACTTGATCCGAGCGGAATCCGTTGAGTTTTTTTCGATGTTCTATAATATTAGCTTGGAATGAAGTTCTGGGAAAATCATTTCTATTTTGATTTAGTACTTTTAGTTTATTTGGGCGAAAAAGCGGCATTTTCTCTGCCACATCCAGGCAAATCGTTCGATTTTTTTAGTTCCCCTAATGGCTAGCTTAGGATTGATGTTAGGGAGAAAATCAAGTGATTCTATTTAGTTCGTACTTTGAGTTTATTTGGGCGAAACAAAAAGCGGCATTTACTCGATCGAGCGAGGAATCCCGGATTCGAGTTTTTTTCAGACATTCTAACATAATATTGGCTTCGGAATGAAGTTACGGGAGAAAATCATGCGTTTCTATTTTTAGTTCGTAGTTTGAGTTTATTTGAAGCAGAAAAAGCGACATTTTCTCACTATCGAGCATAATCCGTTCGATTTTTTCGTTGTTCCCCTAATATTAGCTTAGGATTGAAGTATTGCAGGGAAAATGGCGATTATTTTAGTTAAATGCTGAGGTTTATTTGGGCGAAGCAGAAAAAGCGGCATTTCTCACATCCGAGCGTAATCCGTTCGAGTTTTTTATCGATGTTCGCAATATTAAACAGGATTGATCATTGCAGGAGAAAATGGCGATTCTATTTTAGTTGTACTTTTCAGGTTTATTTGTCGCGAAACAAAAAAGCGGCGTTTCCTCTATCCGGGCATAATCCGTTCGAACATAGTGTTCCACAATATTAGCTTAAGTTGATGTTAAGGGAGAAAATCAAGCGATTCTATTTTTAGTTCGTGCACTTTCGAGGTTTATTTGGGCGAAGCGAAAAAATGGCATTTTCTGCTACATCCGAGCATGATCCGTTCGATTTTTTCGTTGTTCCCCTAATATTAGCAACTTAGGATTGATGTTAAGGGAAAATAAGAGATTCTATTTTAGTTAAATTTCGAGTTTATTTGGTGGCGAAAAAAGCGGCATTTTCTCTTGTCGAGCATAATCCGTTCGATTTTTTTCGTTGTTCACAATATTAGCTTAGGATTGATGTTAAGGGGTAATCAGCGATTATTTTAGTTCGTACTTTGCCGAGTTTGTTGGGCGAAGCAGCGGCATTCTACATCGAGCCTTGTCAGATTCGAGTTTCTATCGATGTTCCCCCTAATAATGGCTTAGGATTGATGTTGCGGGAAAATCAAGCGATTATTTTGGTCGTACTTCGAGGTTTATTTGGGCGAAAGCGAAAAAGCGGCGTTTTCTCTATCCGAGCGCAATCCGTTCGAGTTTTTATCGATGTTCCCCCAATATTAGCTTAGGATTGATGTTACGGGAAAATCAGCGATTCTATTTTAGTTAGGTACTTTCGGGTTTTATTTGGGCGAAAGCGAAAAGCGGCATTTTCTCATCCGAAACCTTGATCAAATTAAGGAGTTTTTTATCGATGTTCCCCAATATTAGCTTAGGATTGATGTTACGGGAGAAAATCAAGCGATTATTTTAGTTCGTACTTTTCGAGGTTTGTTTGGGCGAGAAGCAGCGGCGTTTTCTCACCATCGAGCCTTGATCCGTTCGATTTTCGTTGTTCCCAATATTAGCTTAGGATTGATGTTACGGGGAGAAAATTAAGCGATTCTATTTTAATTAAATTGCTGAGTTTATTTGGGCCGAAGCAACGGCATTTTCTCTCTGTCGAGCATAATCAGATTCGAGTTTTTATCGATGTTCCCAATATTAGCTTAGGATTGATTGTAGGAGAAAATCAGCGTTCTATTTTAGTTAGTACTTTCGAGTTTATTTGGGCGAAAGCGAAAAAACGGCATTTTCTCTATCCGAGCGAAATCCGTTCGAGTTTTCTCGATGTTCCCACAATATTTAGCTTAGGATTGATGTTAAGGAAAATCGGCGATTCTATTTTAGTTAGGTACTTTGAGTTTATTTGGGCGAAGCAAGCGACATTTCACCATCGAGCCTTGATCAGTTCCGGAGTTTTTTATCGATGTTACAATATTGGGCAAGTTGATGTTGAGGAGAAAATGAAGAGATTCTATTTTAGTTCGTACGTTGGAGTTTATTTAGGCAGAAGCGAAAACGGCATTTTCTCGCATCGAGCATGATCCGTTCGATTTTTTTCGATGTTCCCCTAATATTAACTTAGGAATGATGTTACGGGAGAAAATCAAAAGCGATTCTATTTTAGTTCGTGCTTCGGAGAGTTTATTTGGCAGCAGCGGCATTTTCTCTATCGAGCAATCCGTTCGAGTTTTTCTCGATGTTTTTAATAGCTTAGGATTGATGTTACGGGAGAAAATCCAAGCGATTATTTTTAGTTAGGTACTGAGTTTATTTGGGCCGAAGCGAAAAAGCGGCATTTTCTCTATCCGAGCCTTGATCCGTTCGATTTTTTCGTTGTTCCCCACAATATTAGCTTTGGATTGATGTTCTGGGAGAAAATTAAGCGATTCTATTTTAGTTCGTATCTTCGAGTTTATTTGGGCCGAAACGAAAAAACGGCGATTTCTCCTATCGAGCCTTGATCTGTTCGAGTTTTTTTATCGATGTTCCCCACTAATATTAGCTTAGGATTGATATTTTGGGAGAAAATCAAACGATTCTATTTTGGATTCGTGCTTCGAGGTTTATTTGGGCGAAAGCAGCGGCATTTTCTTTCTCCTATCCGAGCCTTGATCCGTTCGGAGTTTTTCTATCGATGTTCCCACCCCAATATTAGCTTAGGATTGATGTTCTGGGAGAAAATCAAGCGATTCTATTTTAGTTCGTACTTCGAGTTTATTTGGGCAGAAACGAAAAAACGGCATTTTCTCTATCCGAGCATGTCGGATTCGAGTTTTTTTTCGATGTTCCCCTAATATTAGCTTAGGATTGATGTTAAAGGAGAAAATCAGCTGATTCTATTTTGAATTCGTACTTTCGGTTATTTGGGCGAAGCAAGCGGCATTTTCTCCTCTATCGAGCATAATCCGTTCGATTTTTTCGTTGTTCCCCTAATGACTGGCTTGGGATTGATGTTACGGGAGAAAATCAGCGATTCTATTACAGTTCGTACTTTAAAGTTTTATTTGGCGAGAAAGCAGCAGCGTTTTCTCTATCCGAGCCTTGATCAGATTCGCGAGGGATTTTTTTATCGATGTTCCCAATATTGGCTTAGGATTGATGTTACGGGAGAAAATCAAGCGATTCTATTTTGAATTCGTACTTTCGAGTTTATTTGGGCCGTGAAGCAGCGGCATTTTTACTCACATCGAGCGCAATCCGTTCGGAGTTTTTTATCGATGTTCCCAATATTAGCTTAGGATTGATGTTACGGGAAAAAATCAGCGATTCTATTTTAGTTAAATGCTTCCTTCGAGTTTATTTGGGCGGCTTTGAAAAACGGCATTTTCTTATCAGAGCATAATCGGATTGCGATTTTCTACTCGATGTTCCACAATATTAGCTTAGGATTGATGTTCTTGGAAAATCAAAAGCGATTCTATTTTAGTTCGTGCACCGAGGTTTATTTGGGCGAAACTAAAAAAGCGGCATTTTCTCTATCCGAGCATAATCCGTTCAAGTTATCGATGTTCACAATATTAGCTTAAGTTGATGTTACGGGAGAAAATCAATTCTATTTTAGTTCGTACTTTCGAGTTTATTTGGGCCGAAGCAGCTTTGGCATTTTCACTATCGAACCCAATCCGTTCGGAGTTTTTCGATGTTCCCCTAATATTATCTAGAATGATGTTACGGGAGAAAATCAGCGATTCTATTTTAGTTAGGTACTTTTCGAGTTTATTTGGGCGAAGCGAAAAAAAGCGGCATTTTTTACTCTATCCGAGCGCATAATCCGTTCGAGTTTTTATCGATGTTCCCTAATATTGCTTAGGATTGATGTTAGAAGAAAATCAAAGCGATTATTTAGTTCGTACTTTCGGCGAGTTTATTTGGGCGAAGCAGCGACATTTTCTACTATCAAGAAAGCAATACGCTCGAGTTTTTGATGTTTAATATTAAGCTTAGAATGAATGTTACGGGAGAAAATCAAGTGATTCTATTTTAGTTAGGTACTTTCAGGTTTATTTGGTCGAAGCGAAAAACATTGTTCTCACGAGCCTTGTCCAGATTCGATTTTTTCGATGTTCCCCCAATATTAGCTTTAGGAATGATATTACAGGAGAAAATCAAGCGATTCCTGGTACATTTATTTTACTTAAATGCGTTCGAGTTTATTTGGTTGAAAGCGAAAAAAGCGGCATTCTCTGTCAGAGCGTAATCCGTTCGAGTTTTCGATGTTCCCCCAATATTATCTTGAACCGTGTTACGGGAGAAAATCGGTGATTCAATTTAGTTCGTACTTTCGTGTTATTTAGGCGGAAACAACGGCATTTTTACGATATCCGAGCATAATCAGATTCGAGTTTTTTCAATGTTCCCACAATATTAGCTTAGAATTGTTACGGGAGAAAAAGCAAAAGCGGTCTATTTTAGTTTGTACTACAGTTTGGCCCCAGGCCAAAAGCGAAAAAACGGCATTTTCTCTATCGAGAGACGGAATCAAGATTGTTCGATAATTCCCCAATATTAGCTAAGGAATGATGTTACGGAAAATCAAGCGTTCTATTTTAGCCGTATGTTCGAGTTTATTTGGACCGATACAAAGCGGCATTTTTCGATCCGAGCGCTTAATCCGTTAGGAGTTTTTTCAATGTTCCCTAATATAAGCTTGGGATTGAAGTGCAGGGAAAATCATAAATGCGATTATATTTTGAATTCATTGCTTCGAGGTTTATTTCGGCGAAGCGAGCGGCATTTTCTCTATCTAAAATTCTGTCAGGATTCGAGGTTTTATCGATGTTCCCACAATATTATTAGCTTGGGATTGATGTTACTGGGAGAATTTAGCGATTCTATTTTGGATTCGTACTTTGGCGAGGTTTATTTGGGCGAAGCGAAAGCGGCATTTTCCCACTTATCCGAGCCTTGATCCGTTCGATTTTTTCGATTTCCCCAATATTGAAAAGCAGGAATGATGTTACGGGAGAAAATCAAGCCACACTATTTTAGTTCACATACTTTCGAGTTTGTTTGGGCGAAAACAAAAGCGTCATTTTCTCGATCCGAGGCGAAACCCGTTCGAGTTTTCGATGTTCCCACAATATTAACCCAGGAAGCTCGATGTTACGGGAGAAAATCACGAGCGTACTATTTTAGTTCGTACTTTCGGCGAGTTTATTTGGGCGAAGCGAAAAAGCGGCGTGCTTCTGATCGAGCGGAATCCGTTCGTGTTTTTCGATGTTCCTATAATATTAGCTTAGGAATGATGTTCATGGAGAAAATCAGCGTTTCTATTTTAGTTGATTCGTACTTTCGAGTTTATTTGGGCGAAGCAGAAAAAACGGCATTTTCTCGATCGAGCGGAATCCGTTCGAGTTTTTTCGATGTTCCTATAATATTAGCATAGGAATGATGTTAGAAAATCAGCGATTCTATTTTAGTTAAGTACTTTCGAGTTTGTTTTGGCGAAGCGAAAAAGAATTAATTTTCTCTATCCGAGCGCCAATCCAAGATTCGAGTTTTTTCGATGTTCCCCAATATTATCTTAGGAATGATGTTAAAGGAGAAAATCAGCGATTCTATTTAGTTCGTACTTTGAGTTTATTTGGGCGAAACTCATGACATTTTCTCTATCCGACATGATCCGTTCGAGGTTTTTTATTGATGTTCCTAATATTAGCTTAGGATTGTTGCATTGGGAAAATCAAGCGATTCTATTTTAGTTCGTCTTTCGATTTTATTTGGGCGAAACAGAAAAAAGGCATTTTCTGCCACATCCGAGGCATGATCGTTAAAGGACTATCGATGTTCCCACAATATCGACTTAGGATTGATATTGCGGGAGAAAATCAAGCGATTCTATTTTAGTTAAGTACTTTCGAGTTTATTTGGGGTGAAGCGAAAAAAGCGACATTTTTCTCACATCGAGCATAATCCGTTCGATTTTCTTTTCGATGTTCCCCAATATTAGCTTAGGAATGATGTTACGAAAAAAAATCAAGCGATTCTATTTTGGATTCGTGCTAGGCTTTTTGTTGGGCTCAAGCGAAAAAAGCGGCATTTAAAACTTTATCCGAGCGCGTCGGATTCGAGTTTTTTTTTCGATGTTGCACTAATATTGGCTTAGGCATGTGATGTTAGGAAAATCGGCGATTCTATTTTAGTTAAATGCGTTCGAGGTTTATTTGGGCCCAAAGCGAAAAAAGCATTTTCTCTATCGAGCCTTGTCCAGTTCGAGTTTTTTAGATGTTCCCCTAATATAAGCTTAGGATTGATGTTCCGGGAGAAAATCAAGCGATTCTATTTTAATTCGTACTTTCGAGGGTTTATTTGGGCTGACGAAAAAACTCTATCCGGCGATCCGTTCGAGTTTTTAGATGTTCCCACAATATAAGCTTAGAAATGATGTTAAAGGAGAAATTCAAGCGATTCTATTTTAGTTCGTGCTTTCGAGTTTATTTCGGCCAGTAACGGCATTTTCTCCACGTCGAGCGCCAATCCGTTCGAGTTTTTTGATGTTCCCCAATATTAGCTTAGGAATGATGATGCAGGAGAAAATCGGCGATTACATTTTTAGGCGTATGTTCGAGGTTATTTGGGCGAAGCCTTGGCAGGCATTTTTCTTATCCGAGCATGATCCGTTCGGCGGGTTTTTAGATGTTCCCCTAATATAATCTTAGGATTGATGTTACGGGAGAAAATCAAGCGATTATTTTAATTAAGTACTTTCGAGTTTTATTTGGGCGAAAGCGAAAAAACTCACATCAGCTCAATCCGTTCGAGGTTTTTTTTTAGATATTCCCCTAATATTAGCTTAGAAATGATATTGCAGGAGAAATTGGCGATTCTATTTTAGTTCGTGCTTCGAGTTTATTTAGGCGAAGCTTGAAAAATGGCATTTTCTCTATCGAGCCATGATCCGTTCGAGTTTTTCGATGTTCCCCTAATAATGAAAGCTTAGGAATGATATTGGGGAGAAAAACAGCGATTCTATTTTAGTTTGTGCTTTCAGTTTATTTGGCTTAACGGCATTTCTCTTATCGAGCGAAATCCGTTAGATTTTTTTTTCGATGTTCCCACAATATTAGCTTAGGAATGATGTTACGGGGAGAAAATCAAAGCGATTCTATTTTAGTTAGGTACTTTGGAGTTTGTTGGGCGAAGCAGCTTGGCATTTTCCTATCCGAGCGCGTCAGACTTAGATTTTTTTCGATGTTCACAATATTAGCTTAGGAATTGATGTTAGGAGAAAATCAGCGACGATATTTTAATTTTCGAGTTTGTTTGGGCGAAACCAAAAAAGCGTCATTTTTTTTTTTTTTTCTCAATCCGATCGAAATCCGTTTGAGTTTTTAAGTGTTCCCTAATATTAGCTTAGGAATGATGTTAAGGAGAAAATCAAAGCGTCCCATTTTAGTTAAATTGCGCTTTTCGGAGGTTTGTTTGGTAAAGCTTGAAAGCGGCATTCTGTCAGAGCGGAATCCGTTCGAGTTTTTTCGATGTTCCTATAATATTAACTTAGGAATGATGTTGCAGGAGAAAATCAAAGCGTTTCTATTTTTAGTTCGTACTTTCGAGTTTATTTGGGCGAAAAAAGCTGAATTTTCAAATCGAGCAGATGGATTTAGAGGTTTTTTTTCGATGTTCTATATTAGCTTAGGAATGATGTTAAGGAAAATCATGATTACATTTTAGTTAAAATGCCATTTCCGAGTTTATTTGGGCGAAAGCGAAAAAAAGCATTTTCTCTATCCGAGCGCAATCCGTTCGGTTTTTTCGAGGTTCTCCAATATTAACCGGAATGATGTTACGGGAGAAAATCAAGCGATTATTTTAGTTCGTACTTTCAGGTAAATTTGGGCGAAACGAGAAAAATTGCATTTTCTCTATCCGAGCATAATCCGTTGAGGTTATTATTGATGTTCCACAATATTATCTTAGGATTGATGTTAGGGAAAATCAAGCGATTCTATTTAAGTTATTGCTTCGAGTTTATTTGGGCAGCAACGGCATTTTCTCCTATCCGAGCACTTAATCCGTTCGGAGTTTTTATCGTAAGTTCCCCAATATTAGCCTAGGATTGATGTTACGGGAGAAGAAAATCAGCGATTATTTTAGTTACCGTACTTTCGAGGTTTATTTGGGCCAAAGAAAAAGCGGCATTTTCTCCCACCTCTATCAGGCATAATCCGTTCGATTTTTTTCGATGTTCCCCCAATATTTAACTTAGGAATGATGTTACGGGAGAAAATCAAGCGATTATTTTAGTTCGTACTTCGAGTTTGTTTGGGCGAAACCAAAAAGCGGCGTTTTACTCAATCAAAGAAAGAAATCCGTTCGAGTTTTTTCGATGTTCCCCTAATATTAGCTTGAATGATGTTCTAGGAGAAAATCCAGTTATTTAGTTATGCGTTCGAGTTTATTGGGAGAAAATCAAGCGATTCTATTTTAGTTCGTACTTTTCGGAGTAAATTTGGGCGAAGCGAAAAAATTGCATTTTCTCCCCATCCGAGCATGATCAGTTCGAGGAGTTGCGTACATTGATGTTCACTAATATTATCTTAGGATTGATGTTAGGGAGAAAATTATTTAGTTAGGTACTTTCGAGTTTATTTGGGCAGCTTGAAAAAGCGACATTTTCTCTATCCGAGCGCCAAATCAAGATTCGGGTTTTTAGTTCCTAATAGCCTAGGATTGATGTTAGGAGAAAATCAGCGTTCTTCCAGTTCATTACTTTTCGAGTTTATTTGGGCGGGCGGAAGCGAAAAAACGGCGTTTTATCAGAGAGCATGTCCGTTCGATTTTTTTTCATTCCCCCAATATTAGCTTAGGAATGATGTTTTGGGAGAAAATCAAGCGATTCTATTACAGATTCGTACTTTCGGCGCGAGTTTATTTGAGCCGAAGCGAGAAAAGCGGGGATTTTCTCTATCCAGAGCATAATCCGTTCTATTTGCTCGATGTTCCCCTAATAATATTAGCTTAGGAATGATGTGCGGGAAATCAAGCGATTCTATTTTGGTTAGCTTTTCGAGTAAATTTGGGCGAAGCTTGAAAAAATTGCATTTTCTCACATCCAGCCGAGGGTTATTGTGTTCCCCTAATATCTTAGGATTAGGTATTTACGGGAAAAGTAAAGCGATTCCCATTACGGATTCGTACTTTCGAGGTTTGTTTGGGCGAAGCAAAGCGGGATTTTCTCGATCGAGCGAAATCCGTTCGAGTTTTTTGTTCCCCCTATGGCTTGGGAATGATGTTCTCTAGGACAAAATCAACGTTATTCGGTTCGATGCGTTCGAGGTTATTTAGCGAAGCAGCAGCATTTTTTTGTGTCAAACGCCAATCCGTTCGGTTTTTAAAGCATTCGCTAATGGCTTAGGAATGATGATCTCGGAGAAAATCAATTCTATTTAACAGCCATTGCTGGCGGTTTGTTTGGGCAGCAGCATTTTCTACTACTATCAATAAACAGGGGTTTTTGATGTTCCCCCAATGTAATATTAGATTAAAGGTGTGTTGAGGGAGAAAATCAGCGATTCTATTTAGTTAAATTTTCGAGTTTATTTATTTGGGCTGAAAAGCGGCATTTTCTCTTATCAAAGCAATCAAATTGCTTTTTTTTTGATGTTCCCCAATATTAGCTTAAGGCTAAAGTTTCTATTTTAGATTGATACTTTACCAGGGTTTTATTTATTGAAGCTTGAAACGGCATTTTCTCCTATCGGAAAGCAATTGTTGAGTTTTTTCGATGTTCCACAATAATGGCAGGAATGGGAGAAAATCAAAGCGATTCTATTTTTAGTTGTTGCTTTCAGTTAATTTGGGCGAAGCGAAAAAGCCGTTTTCTCGCATCGACGCCAATCCGTTACCATTCTTTTTCGGCGGTTAAATAATTAGCATAGGAATTGATGTTACGGGAAAAATCAAGCGATTCTATTTGTTCTTCGTTCGGGGTTTGACAATCCGTTCGGGTTTCCCCTAATGACCAGGTGATGTTGGGAGAAAATCCGAGATTCTGTTTAGTTCGATACGTTCGAGTTTATTTGGGCGAAAGCTTGAAAAAATGGCGTTTCTCTATCCGAGATACAATCGTTAGAGGTTTTTTCGGCGTTCCTAATATTGGCTTAGGAATGATGTTGTGCAGGAGAAACTTCGAGATTCTATTTTTAGTTCGTACTTTCAGCGAGTATATTTGGTGAAAGCAGCAGGGTTTTCTCCCCATCCGAGCATAATCCAGTTCTTTTCATTCCCCACTAATATTAAGCAGATGATGTTAAGGGAAAATCAGCGATTCCTTTAGTTCGTACTTTCGAGTTTATTTGGGCGAAAGCGAAAAGCGGCATTTTCTCATCCGAGCGCCAATCCAGTTGGTTTTTTCAGCGTTAGGAAAAAAATCAAGCGATTATTTGGTTAAATGCATTTCTCATCCAGCGCAATCCGTTCGGAGTTTTTTTCGATGTTCCCCTATTAGCTTAGGAATGATGTTCGGGAAAATCTGGCGATTATTTTTGGATTCGTACTTTCGAGTTTATTTGGGCGAGAAAGCGAAAAAAAAGCTGCGTTTTCTATCCGAGCATGATAAGATTTAAGTTTTTTTCGAAGTTCCCAATATTAGGAGTGATGTTTCTCGGAGAAAATCAGCGATTCGTTATTTTAGTTAAATGGATTCGGGGTATTTGGTAGAAGCGAAAAATGGCATTTTCTCACATAGAGCGATCAGGTTTTTAGTACATATAAGCTTAGGATTGATGTTTTGGGAGAAAATCAAGCGCAGTTCTATTTTGGATTCGTGCTTTAGAGTTTATTTGAGGCAGCAGCGGCATTTCTATCGAAAGCAATAAACTCGAGTTTTTTAGATGTTCCCAATATTAAGCAGGAATGATGTTTTGGGAGAAAATCAAGCGATTATTTTGGATTCGTACTTTTCGAGTTTATTTGAGCCCGAGAAGCGGCGGTTTTATACATCGAGCATAATCCATTCTATTTTTTTCGATGTTCCCCTAATATTAGCTTAGGAATGATGTTCTGCGAGAAAATCAAGCGATTCTATTTTGGTTCATACATTCGGGTTTATTTAGGCCGAAACGAAAAAACGGCATTTTCTCGCATCCGAGCGATCCGTTGCGCTTTTTCGATGTTCCACAATATTAGCTTAGGAATGAAAATCAAGAGTTTAAATTTTAGTTCGTGCTTCGAGGTTTATTTCGGCCCGAAAGCGAAAAGCATTTTTCTCTCCTATCGGAGAAAGCGGATTAATTCGAGTTTTTTTCGATGTTCCCCTATTAGCTTAGGAATGATGTTGGGGGAGAAAATCTTGATTCTATTTTAGTTGTGCTGAGTTTATTTAGGCGGCAGCAGCATTTTTTACTTCTATCGAGAGCATGATCGTTCGAGTTTTTCAAATTCCCAATATTAGCTTAGGAATGATGTTGGGAGAAAATGGCCGATTCTGTTACACGGATTACTTTTCCTTCGAGTTAATTTGGGCGAAAAGCGAAAAAACGGCGTTTTCTCCGAGCATAATCCGTTCGAGTTCTTTTCGGCGTTCAGCTAATATTAGCATAGGAAGGAATGATGTTACGGGAAAAATCAATTCATTTTTGTTTGTCACGTTCGAGTTGGGCGAAGCGAAAAAAGCATTTTGCCTATCGAGCGCAATCCGTTCGGGTTTTTGACGTTCCCCTAATATTAGCTTAGAATGATGTTGCGGGAGAAAATCAGAGATTGTTTTGGTTACCGTGCGTTCGAGTTTATTTGGGCGAAGCGAAAAAAATGGCATTTTTACTGTCAGAGCAATCCGTTCGAGTTTTTTCGGCGTTCCCCTAATATTAGGCTTACAGGAATGTTGCGGGAGAAACTCAAGAGATTCTATTTAGTTCGTACTTTTCGGTATATTTGGGCCGAAGCGGCGGGATTTTCTGTCGACTATGATCCGTTCTATTTTTGTTCCCTAATATTAGCTTAGGAATGATGTTACGGGAGAAAATCAAGCGATTCTATTTTAGTTAGGCGCTTTTAAAGGTTTATTTGGGTGAGAAAGCGAAACGGCATTTTCTCTCTATCGACGCCAATCCGTTCGAGTTTTTTTCGGCGGATTACGCTAATATTAGCATAGGAATATGATGTTTAGGAAAAATCAGCGGTCTATTGTCACGTTCGACTTTGTTTGGGCGAAGCAGAAAAAGCGGCATTTCTCCCTATCAGAAACGCCAATCCGTTCGAGGTTTCGATGTTCCCCCTAATATTAAGCTTAGGAAGGAATGATGTTCGGGAGAAAATCAAGCGATTCTATTTTAGTTCGTGCTTTGAAGGTTTATTGGGCCAGCTTGAAAAAACTGCATTTTCTCCCTATCCGAGCGCCAATCCGTTGAGTTTTTTTAAGTTCCCTATATTGGCTTAGGAATGGTGTTTGGGAGAAAATCAAGCGATTCTATTTAGTTAGATACATTAGAGTTTATTTGGGCGGGAAAAATGGCTTTCACCGCCGCATCCGGCCTTGTTGTCCGTTCGGTTTTTAGATGTTCCCCTAATATAAGCTTAGGATTGATGTGGGGAGAAGAAAATCAAGCGATTCTATTTGGATTCGTACTGAGGTTATTTGGGCGAAAGCAGCTTGGCGTTTTTCTCTTATCCAAGAAAGCACGCTCTCGAGTTTTTTCGATGTTCCCCAATATTAAGCAGGAATGATGTTTTGGGAGAAAAGATCGGCGATTATTTTAGTTAAATGCTCGAGTTTATTTGAGCGAGAAAGCGGCAGGATTTTCTCCTATCGACATAATCCGTTCGTATTTTTTGATGTTCCCTAACCGTAAGCTTTAGGAATGATGATGTTACGGGAGAAAATCAAAAGCGATTATTTTAGTTCGTACTTCGAGTTTATTTGGGCGAAGCAACGGCATTCTCCTATCGAGCATAATCCGTTCGAGTTTTTCGGCGTTCAGCTAATATTAGCATAGGAATGATGTTAGGGAAAAAATCAGCGATTCTATTTTAGTTAAATGCGTTCGAGTTTGTTTTGGGCTGAAAAGCAGAAAAAAGCGGCGTTTTCTCTCCTATCGAGCGCGATCCGTTGGTTTTTTGATGTTCCCCTAATATTAAGCGATTGATATTGCAGGGAGAAAATCAAGCGATTATTTTTAGTTAATCTTTCGAGTTTATTTGGGCAGCGAAAAAACGCGTTTTCTCGCCATCCGAGCGCCGAGTTTTCGAAGTTCCCCAATAGCTTAAGGCCAGTGTTCTGGGAGAAAATAAGCGATTCTATTTTTAGTTAAATGCGTTAAAGTTTGTTGAAAAAATGGCATTTTTACCGTATTATCGAGCAGCGATCCGTTCGGAGTTTTTCGTTCACGCTAATATTAGCTTAGGAATGATGTTCGCGGAGAAAGAATGGCGATTCTATTTTTAATTCGTACTTTTGAGTTTATTTGGGCGAAAGCAGAAAAGCATTTTCTCTATCCGAGCGCCAATCCGTTCGAGTTTTTTTAGATGTTCCCAATATAGCTTAGGATTGATGTCTTTGGGGAGAAAATCAAGCGATTCTATTTTCGTGCTTTCGGGTTTATTTGGGCCGAAAGCAGAAAAAAGCGGCATTTTCTACTATCCAGCTTAATACGCTCAAGTTTTTAGGGTGTTCCCAATATTGGCTTAGGAATGATGTTAGGAGAAAATCAGCGATTATTTTTAGTTGGTACTGAGTTTGTTTGGCTTCAAGCAGCATTTTCTCTCTCCCTCGACGCCCAATCCGTTACGTTTTTTTCGATGTTCCCCTAATATTAGCTTAGGAATGAAAATCAAAGAGTTTCTATTTTAGTTAAGTACTTCGAGTTTATTATTTAAAAGCAGCTTGTGGCATTTTCTCTCACTGCTCGGAAAGCAGTGCGTTCGAGTTTTTTTCGATGTTCCCCTAATATTAGCTTAGGAATGATGTTCTGGGAGAAAATCAAGCGATTCTATTTGCTTGAATTCGTACTTTCGAGTTATTTCGGCCAGCTTGAAAAACGGCATTTCATCGAGCGATCCGTTCGAGTTTTCGATGTTCTAATGACTGGCAGATGATGTTAAGGAGAAAATCGGCGATTCTATTTTGGTTCGGGATTAATTTGAAAAAAGCGGCATTTCTCTATCGAGCGCAATGGTTGGGTTTTTGACGTTCAAGCTAAATAGCATAGGAATGATGTTACGGGAAAAAATCAAAGCGATTCTATTTCGGTTATTAGTTGAGTTTGTTTGGGCGAAGCAGCGGCATTTTAAGCCTATCCGAGGCATAATCCGTTCGGCGAGTTTTTTTCTGACGTTCCCTAATATTAGCTTAGGAATGATGTTACGGGAGAAAATCAAGAGATTCTATTTTAGTTAAATGCGTTCAGTTTTATTTGGTAGAAGCAGAAAAATTCTTATCCGAGCATGAAATCAAGATTCGAGGTTTTTTCAGCGTTCCCCCTAATATTTAACTTAGGAATGATGATGATGTTACGGGAGAAACTCAAGAGAGATTCTATTTTAGTTCATTTTTTCTGAGGTATATTTGGGCGAAGCAGAAAAGCAGGAGTTTTCTCTGTCCAAGGCGCGATCCGTTCTATTTTTCGTGTTCCCCTAATATTAGCTTAGGAGGAATGATGATGATGTTACGGGAGAAAATCAAGCGATTCTATTTTTAACCGTGCACTTTCGGGACTGGGCCGAAGCGAAACGGCATTTTCTACTATCAAAACAATACGGCTGCCAGGTTTTTGATGTTCCCCTAATATTAGCTTAGGAATGATGTTTTGGGAGAAAATCAAGCGATTCTATTTTAGTTAAAATTGCTTTGTTGCATTTGGGCCAGCAGAAAGCGGAATTTTCTCCTATCAGGCGCAAATCGTTCTATTTTTTCATTTCCCCTAATGACCAAGCTTAGGAATGATGTTACGGGAGGAAAATGGCGATTGTTTGGATTACGTGCGCGAGGTTTATTTGGGCGAAAGCGAAAAAGCGGCATTTCTCTATCCGAGCGCGAAAATCCGTTCGAGGTTTTGGCGTTCCGCTAATATTAGCATAGGGGCCGATGTTGCAGGAAAAATAAAGCGTTGTTTTGGTTAAATGCGTTCGGCGAGGTTGTTGTTTGGGCGAAAGCAACTGACATTTTCTCCTATCCAGGCATGATCCGTTCGGGTTTTTTTAGGGTGTTTCCCCTAATGGCTTAGGAATGATGTTAGGGAGAAAATCATGATTTCATTTTAGTTAGGTACTTTAGAGTTTATTTGGGCTGACGAAAAGCTGCATTTTCTCTCACTATCTGATCGTTCAGTTTTTTCAGTTCCCATATTAGCTTAGGAATGATGTTCTGGAAAATCAAGCGATTCTATTTTAGTTGATGCGTTAGGTTTGTTTGGGCTGAAGCAGAAAATGGCATTTTCTCTCATATCCGAACGCAATCGTTTGGGGTTTTTAGATGTTCTTATCAGCTTGGGATTGATGTCTTTGGGGAAGATAAGTTATTTTAGCAGTTCGTGCTGAGGTTTATTTGGGCGAAGCAAGCGGCATTTTCTACTATCCAAAGAAAGCTTAGAAAAATACGCTCGAGTTTTTGATGTTCCCCTAATATTAGCCCAGGAATGATGTTGGGGAAAATCAAAGCGTTACAACATTTAGTTAGTACTTTCAGTTGTGGGCGGCTTGAAACGGCATTTTTCTCCTATCCGAAGCATAATCCGTTCTGTTTTTTTCGATGTTCCCAATATTGGCAGGAATGAAAATCGAGGTTTTATTTTAGTTACTTCGAGTTTTATTTGACTGAAGCTTGAAAAACGGCATTTTCTCTGTCGAGGCTAATTCGTTCGAGGTTTTTCGATGTTCCCTAATATTAGCTTAGGAATGATGTTCGGGGAGAAAATCAAGCGGCGATTCTATTTTAGTTAAATGTTGGGCAGCAGCGGCATTTTCTCTATCCGAGCGATCCGTTCGAGTTTTACGATGTTCCTGTATTAGCTTAGGAATGATGTTGCGGGAGAAAATCAGCGATTCTATTTTAGTTAGTACTTTCGGTTGAAAAAGCATTTCTCTGTCGAGCATATGAAATCCGTTCGGAGTTTTTTTATTAAATATTAGCATAGGAATGATGTTACGAAATCAAAATTGGTATTTTTAGTTAAATGCGTTCGAGTTTGTTTGGGCGGCAGAAAAAACGGCATTTTCTCTATCCGAGCGCCAATCCGTTCGAGGTTTTTTCGACGTTCCCTAATATTAGCTTAGGAATGATGTTAAGGGAGAAAATGTATTTAGATTAAATGCGTTCGAGGAGTTTATTTGGGCGAAGCAGAAAAAATGGCATTTTCTCTATCCGAGCGCCAATCCGTTCGGGAGTTTTTTTCGACGTTCCTAATAATATTAGCTTAAGGGCAAATTGCAGGAGAGATTCTGTTTTAGTTCGTACTTTTCAGTATATTTGGGCAGAGAGAGAAAGCGAAAAAAACGGGATTTTCTCTCACCCATCGAGCCTTGATCGGTTATTTTCGATGTTCCTAATATTAGCTTGAGATATTATTGATGTTTAAGGAGAAAATCAAAGCGATTCTATTTAGTTATTTTCGAGTTTATTTGGAAAGCAGCGAAAGCGGCATTTTCTCTCCTATCCGAGCAACGATCGTTCGGTTTCGATGTTCCCCGCATCTCCGGCAGGTGAGTGTTGCGGGAGAAAATCAAGCGAATCTATTTTAGTTCGTGCGTTGCCGGGTTTGGGCAGCAGCGGCATTTTCTCATCCGGGGCGCAAATCCGTTCGAGTTCGGCGTTCCCCTAATAACAACGGAATGATACGGGGAGAAAATCAGCGAATTCATTTTGGATTGTTACATTCGAGGTTTTATTGTTTGGGCGGCGGCGGCATTTCTCCTATCCGAGAGAGCGCCAATCCGTTCGAGTTTTTTTCAGCGTTCACAATATTAGCTTAGGAATACGGGAGAAAATCGAGATTATTTTAGTTCGTGCTAGGTATATTTGGGCGAAACTAAAATGGGGGGTTTTTCTCTATCCATAATCGTTCTATTTTTTCAATGTTCCCCTATATTAACGGGCCAAATGTTGGGGAGAAAAACCTTAAGCGATTCTATTTAGTTCGTGCTTTCGAGTTTATACGGGCCGGAAGCAGGCATTTCCTCACATCCGAGCATAATCCGTTCGAGTTTTTCGGCGTTCCGCTAATATTGGCTTATGTATTACGGGAAGCGATTCATTTAGTTAAATACGTTCGGGTTTGTTTGGCCCAGTAAACGGCATTTTCTATCCCAAGAGCGCTAATCGGATTCGAGTTTTCGATGTTCCCTAATATTAGCTTAGGAATGATGTTCTAGGAGAAAATCAGCGATTCTGTTTTAGTTCGTGCTTTTGAGTTTATTTTGGGCCAAAGCGAAACGGCATTTCTGCTCCTATCGAGCCTTGATCCGTTCGAGGTTTTTTTTCGGCGTTAAAGCTAATATTAGCATAGCAATACGTAATA
>JADFUC010000135.1:0-19681 GCA_019722365.1 Lithospermum erythrorhizon
ATCAGTGCCTTCGTTCAAGTTACGTATTGCTAATCATATTTATTAATACATAATAGTGTAAAATATAAATAGATTATATCTTAAAAATTTATATCAATTGAAATATTTATTATCCATATTCATCTCTTACAATTACAATTTATAACAAAAATTATTAAATTTTACATTAAAAATAATACTATAAAATAAAACTATTAGAAAAATAACATCTACAATTACATCCATCTCCCTTATTATTCTTCATTCACAATACATAGCAGTAAATTAAGTTCTTTAAGCGAATTTAAATTATAGGGTAAAAATTTAATTGGAAAAAAAGAAGTTGATTCACGATTTTACGTGTGGGGATTTATCTCCTTGGTGTTGGTTCCTTACATTTGCATGTTGCCTGGATTGTAGATGCTTGTTATATGTTCTACTTTATTTGTGTGTAACATGCTAGTAGTTATTGTTTCTTAAATTGTTGGTAGATGACATCATGTTAGGGACTGATATACTGCGTTGATGATCGCAGTGATGACTAAAAATGTTTGATTATAATATATAAGACCGTGTAAACATGACTTTGTGATTTATTGTTGTGGAGCGTCTTTGTGGTTAGTGTGACATGTGGCTGTGCTATTGAACTTTTGATGGGTCCATGTGTGGTCTCATGTAGTGGGTCTTGAATTGTGTGTGTTAGGGTTGAGTCGAATTCGCGTAGAGGAGCGATCGATCCCGTTATGGGCGATTGGGGTAATACGCACGGGCGATGGATACTTTATGTTATGGATGATTGGGATGCTTTATATGTGTGGCCTACGGGGTCGTTATAGTACATTTGTGGGCATATATGTGACCCTTTTTAAGGTTGTTATAGCATATCGAGACCATTCGTTGGTATGTGGGCATTGTTGTGAGTCTGAGTTGGGATGTCGGATCGAGGTGTTTGGTATTTTGTTGGTGTTGATTTTGTGGACATGCCGGTCGTGGGGCTTATTAACAATAGTATATGAAAGTTGTTTTGCCATATTGATGAAGCTGTTTGGACTTCGTGTTACTGAATCCTATATTCACTTATATTTAGATCTTAGTTCTATTGTGCACTGTAAAAAGTCAACTCTGACGATCTCCCAAAATATTCAACAAGATCGAACATTTTTACCTTGAAGCGACAAAAGGGCCCGATGAGGAAGCTTCTCCAAAAAATTTGAGGTCAGCTCGCAAGATGGGAGAAAATCGAAGAAAAGAAAATGTCAGGGGGGGCTCAAGCGACGTGAGGGGAGAAGAAAGAAGAGGTGGTCCTTCTCTTTTGGGCATTAGGTTCATTTATGGGTTAATGGATTGGTAGTTTATCAATGTGACACGTCGTTTCTTGATCGATAGTGGTAACTAAGCAGGAGGTGATGCTTATCTCGCGGGTGCTACTTTGCGTACTCTAAGTGTATATACATGTTATTGTGGTATGATTATGTGAGAATGATATATATGTCGTTGTGGTATGATTATGTGTGATTCATTTGTGTGAGCCATGTTATGATTATGCGTCGTATTTACGTAGGCGTTGAAGATTGCTTGAGATAAGTAATAAGCTTGAACTCCAACTTATATTTTTGATTTACGTGGCACTTGTCGGTGCGCATGATTGATTCACGGGTGTGGGATGTTTAGGCTGTATGCTTTAATATTGTTTGAGAGGTGTTGGTTGGAGTTGTGTATGACTTTAAAAGGTGAGCAGGTATCGAGTTTGACCCATATAGTTGAGATGAGTAGGGGTTAGGTGACTCTCCTTCACTGCTTTGGATGTCACGATGATATTGGCGCCCCTCTTAGTGTATAAGTGCGGTGTCTTATTATACTTAGTGTATAAGTGCGGTGTGCCTTATACTTAATAGTGTATAGAGATGCGGGTTTGCCAAATAGAATTGCTTGATTTTCTCAAAGAAAATCATACCTATGCTAATATTAGGGGAACCGATAAAAAACTTCATTATGGATTACATTCGGGATAAGAAAAAAATACATTTCATTGTCACGAATCGGACCGTGGCGTTTTTGTTTCGATAAAAGCATTAAATTCGTGCTTTCTCAAAGAAAATCATACCAATGCTAATATTAGAGGCGGCGTCGATAAAAAAAAACTTCGTCACAATTCCGTTCGGATAAGAAAAAATACATTTTTGTTGTCGCCGAATCGGACGTGGCGTTTTGTTCGAATTATTAAAAGTATTAGAAGATTCCTTGCTTTCTCGAAAATCCTACTTATGCTAATATTAAGGGGTTCTCAAAGAAAATCATACCTACGCTAATATTAGGGGAACATCGAAAAAAACTCGTACAGATTCCGTTCGGATAAAGCATCATTTTGTTGTCGCCGAATCGGACCGTGGCGTTTGTTTTAAGCGTATTAAAAGCATTAGAATTTCTTGCTTTCTCGAAAGAAAATGTACCTATACTAATATTAGGGCAACATGATAAAAAAACTTCGTGCCGATTCCGTTGGATAAGAAAAATAGATTTTTTGTTGTGTGAATCGGACCGTGGCGTTTTGTTTTCATTATGCTTTTATTCAGTGCTTGCTTTCTCAAAGAAAATCATACCTATACTAATATTAGAGAACATCGATAAAAAAAAACTTCGTCACGGGATTCCGTTCGGATAAGAGAAAAATGCATTTTTTTGAACGAAGCCGGATCGGACGTGACATTTTGTTTTAAGCGTATTAAAAGCATTAAATTCTTTGCTCTCGAAAAGAAAATCATACACAATGCTAATATTAGGGCAACATCGATAAAAAAAAACTCGTCACAATTCCGTTGGGATGAAAAATCCATTTTGGTTGTCGCCCGAATCGGACCGTGGCGTTTTTGTTTTTCGATATTAAAAGCATTAGAATTCACTTTAACAGAAAGAAAATCAATACTTTAGCTAATATTAGGGGAATATCGACAAAAAAACTTCGTGCAGTTCCGTTCGGATAAGAAAAAATGCATTTTGTTTCGCGAATCGGACCACGGCGTTTTTCGTGATAAAAGCTAGAATTTGCTTTCTCAAAAGAAAATCATAGCTATGCTAATATTAGGACAACGTCGATAAAAAAACTGCGTGCAATTCCCTTTGGATAAGAAAAAATGTATTTTTATTGTCGCCGAATCCGACCGTTACGTTTTTTGTTTTCGCGTATTAAAAGCATTAAAATTGCTTGCTTTCTCAAAAAAATCATACCTATTCTAATATTAGAGGAACATTGATAAAAATACTGCGTCGCAGTTCCGTTCGGATAAGAAAAAATGCATTTTTTGTTGTCGCCAAATCGGACCGTGACGTTTTTTGTTTTCGCGTATTAAAAGCATTAGAATTTCTTGCTTTCTCAAAGAAAATCATACCTATGCTAATATTTGGGCAACATCGATAAAAAAAACAAATGCCGATTCCAGGTTGGGATAAGAAAAATGAATTTTTGTTGTCGCCCGAATGGGACCGTGGCGTTTTTTTTGTTTTCGCTTATTAAAAGCATTAAAGAATTGCTAACTATAAAGAAAATCATCTGCTAATATTAGGGGTTATCGATAAAAAAAACTGATGGGATTCCGTTCGGATAAGAAAACATGCATTTTTTGTTGAAAGCGAATCGGAGGCGTGACATTTTTGTTTGCGTATTAAAAAGCTTATTAAATTGCTTGCTTTTACCGAAAATCATACTTTTGTCACTAATATTAGAGGCGACATCGGTAAAAAAAAAAACTGAAATCTGATTCGGTTGGATAGAAAAAATCCATTTTGGTTGTAAAGATGGGACGTGGCGTTTTTGTTTTAGCGTGTCCGCTTATTCAATTGCGCTTTCTCGGTAATCATACTATGCTAATATTAGGGAATATCGACAAAAAAACTTCGTCACAGTTCCGTTCGGATAAGAAAAATGCATTTTGTTTCGCCGAATCGGACCGTGGCGTTTTCAGCGTGTCACTAAGTGCCTTTCTGAAAATCATAAGCTATGCTAATATTAGGACAACGTCGATAAAAAAAAGCTACGTCACAGTGCACGATTAAAGAAAAATGCATTTTTTGTTGTCGCTAAAATCCGACCGTGACTTTTTTGTTTCGGCGTGTCGCGTTAGAATTCCTTCGCTTTCTCCAAAAGAAAATCATACTGCTAATGAAGGGCATTGATAAAATACTAAATGCAGTTCCGTTGAGGATAAGAAAAAATGCATTTTTTGTTGTCGCCGAATCGGACCGTGACGTTTTTTGTTTTCGCGTATTAAAAGCATTAGAATTCCTTGCTTTCTCAAAGAAAATCATACCTATGCTAATATTAGGGGAACATCGATAAAAAAACTCGTACGGATTCCGTTCGGATAAGAAAAAATGCATTTTTTGTTTTCGCCGAATCGGACCGTGACGTTTTTTTTTCGCGTATTAAAAGCATTAGGGTGCTTGCTTTCTCAAGAAAATCATACCTATACTAATGTAGGGGAACGCTCGATAAAAAAAACTGATGCGGATTCCGTTCGGATAAGAAAAATGCATTTTTGTTGAAGCCGAATCGAGGACGTGACATTTTTGTTTAAGTATTAAAAGCATTAAATTGCTTGCTTTCTCGAAAGAAAATCATACCTATACTAATATTAGGGGAACATCGAAAAAAAAAAGCTAAATGCAATTCACGTTGGGATAAGAAAAAAATGCATTTTTTGGTTTGTACTTGAATCGGACCGTGGCGTTTTGTTTCAGCGTATTAAAAGCGGTAGAATTCGCACTTCTCAAAGAAAATCATACTATGCTAATATTAGGGGAATATCGACAAAAAATAAATGCAGTTCCGTTCGGATAAGAAGAAAAAATGCATTTTTGTTTTTCGCGAATCGGTTAAATGGCCCGTTTTTCGGCGTATTAAAATTTAAGTGCTTGCTTTCTCAAAAGAAAATCACTAGCTATGCTAATATTAGGACAACGTCCCGATAAAAAAACTTCGTCTGAATTCCTTTGGATAGAAAAAAATGCATTTTTTGTTGTCGCCAAATCCGACCGTGACTTTTTTGTTTCGCGTGTCGCGTTAAATTCCTTCACTTTCTCAAAAGAAATCATACATGCTAATATAGAGGAACATTGATAAAAATACCGTGCAGTTCCGTTCGGATAAGAAAAAAGCCATTTTGTTGTCGCCCGAATCGGACCGTGGCGTTTTTGTTTAGCGTATTAAAAGCATTAGGAATTTCTTGCTTTCTCAAATAAAATCATTACCTATGCTAATATTAGGGCCTTGTCGATAAAAAAAAAGCTTCGTGCCGATTCCGTTCGGATAAGAAAAATGAATTTTTTGTTGTCGCCCGAATGAGGACCGTGGCGTTTTTTTGTTTCATTTATTAAAAGCATTAAATTGCCCCGCTTCTCGAAAATCATACCTATGCAATATTAGGGGAGCATCGATACAAAAAAAAAAGCTTCGTGCAGTTCGTTCGGATAGAAAAAATGCATTTTTGTTGAAGCGAATCGGGCGTGACATTTTGTTTAAGCGTATTAAAAAGCATTAAATTGCTTGCTTTCTCAAAGAAAATCATACAATATAATATTAGAGCGACATCGATAAAAAAACTAAATGCGAATTCCGTTCGGATAAGAAAAAATCCATTTTTGGTTAATGGCGAATCGGACCGTGGCGTTTTGTTCGGCGTATTAAAAAGCATTAGAGATTCATACTTTCAGTAAATCATCGCAGCATGCTAATATTAGGGGAATATCGACAAAAAACTTCGTGCGAGTTCCGTTCGGATAAGAGAAAAATGCATTTTTGTTTCGCGAGGTCGGACCCAGTGGCCGATTTTTAGCGTGATAAAAGCTAAATTGCTTGCTTTCTCAAAAGAAATCATAGCTATACTAATATTAGAGACGACATCGATAAAAAAACTTCGTCACAATTCCCTTTAGGATAAGAAAAAATGCATTTTGTTGTGCGCCAAATCCGGCGAAGTGACTTTTTGTTTCAGCGTGTCGCGTTAAAGATTCCTTCCTTTCTCAAAGAAATCATACTATGCTAATATTAGAGGAACATTGATAAAAATGCGTGCAGTTCCGTTCGGATAAGAAAAAATGCATTTTTTGTTGTCGCCGAATCGGACCGTGACGTTTTTTGTTTTCGCGTATTAAAAGCATTAGAATTGCTTGCTTTCTCAAATAAAATCATACCTATGCTAATATTAGGGGAACATCGAAAAAAAACTCGTACGGATTCCGTTCGGATAAGAAAAAATGCATTTTTTGTTGTACTTTGAATCCCGGACCGTGGCGTTTTTGTTTTGACAGTAAGCATTAGAATTGCTTGCTTTCTCAAAAAGAAAATCACCTATACTAATGATAGGGAACATCGATAAAAAAAAACTAAATGCAGTTCCGTTGGATAAGAAAAATCATTTTTGTTGAAGCCGAATCGGGCCGTGACATTCATTTAAGCGTATTAAAGCATTAGAATTAACTTGCTTTCTCAAAGAAAATCATACTGTACTAATATTAGGGCAACATCGATAAAAAAAACTGCGTCTGCAATTCCGTTCGGATAAGAAAAAATCCATTTTTGGTTGTCGCCCGAATCGGACCCAGTGGCGTTTTGTTTCGGCGTGTCAGCATTAAGAATTCGCCCCGCTTTACCGATGAAAATCATACATGCTAATATTAGGGAATATCGACAAAAAAAACTCGTCGCAGTTCCGTTCGGATAAGAAAAAATGCATTTTTGTTTTCGCGGAGAATCGGACCGTGGCGTTTTTCGGGTATTCATAAGTGCCTTTCTCAAAAATCATAGCTATGCTAATATTAGGACAACATCGATAAAAAAACTGCGTCGATTCCCTTTGGATAAGAAAAAATGCATTTTTGTTGTCGCCGAATCGGACAGTGACTTTTTTTGTTTTCGCGTATTCAGCGTTAAATTCCTTCCTTTCTCAAAGAAAATCATACCTATGCTAATATTAGAGGAACATTGATAAAAATACTCGTACGGTTCCGTTCGGATAAGAAAAAATGCATTTTTTGTTGTCGTCGAATCGGACCGTGACGTTTTTGTTTTAATAAAAGCATTAGAATTTCTTGCTTTCTCAAATAAAATCATACCTACATACTAATATTAGAAGGGCAACATCGATAAAAAAAAAAGCTTCGTGCATTCCGTTCGGATAAGAAAAAATGAATTTTTTGTTGTCGCCGAATCGGACCGTGGCCGTTGGTTTCATTTTATTCACTTATTAAATTGCTTGCTTTCTCAAAGAAAATGATACCTATTCTAATATTAGGGGAACATCGATAAAAAAAGTCGTACGCACTCCGTTCGGATAAGAAAAAATGCGTTTTTTGTTGAAGCCAGTCGGGCGTGACATTTTGTTTAAGCGTATTAAAAGCATTAGAATTAACGCTACCGAAAATCGTACCTATGCTAATATTAGAAATGACATCGATAAAAAAAAACTGGAAATGCAATTCCGTTCGGATAAAGAAAAAAATCCATTTTTTTGGTTGTAACGTGACGTTTTTGTTTTCGATATCAACATTAAATTCACTTGCTTTCTGATAGAAAATCATCACACTGTATGCTAATATTAGAGAATATCGACAAAAAAACTGCGTCAGGTTCCGTTCGGATGAGAAAAAATGCATTTTTTGTTTCGCCCGAATCGGACCGTGGCGTTTTTCGCGTATTAAAAGCTAGAATTGCTTGCTTTCTCAAAGAAAATCATAGCCTATGCTAATGATGGGACAACGTCGATAAAAAAAAACTCGTCGTTCCTTTGGATAAGAAAAAATGCATTTTTGTTGTCGCCAAATCCGACCGTGACTTTTTTGTTTCGGCGTATTAAAAGCGTTAAATTTCCTTCCTTTCTCAAAGAAAATCAGCACCTATGCTAATATTAAGGAACATTGATAAAAATACCGTCTGCGGTTCCGTTCGGATAAGAAAAATGCATTTTCTGTTGTCGCCGAATCGGACCGTGACGTTTTTTGTTTTCGCGTATTAAAAGCATTAAATTTCTTGCTTTCTTAAAGAAAATCATACCTATTCTAATATTAGAACCCAACATCGATAAAAAAACTTCATTACCGATTCGTTCGGATAAGAAAAAATGAATTTTGTTGTCGCGGAGATCGGACCGTGGCGTTTGTTTTAACAATAAAAGCATTAAATTTAGCACTTTCTCAAAAGAAAATCGTACATACTAATGTGGGGAACATCGATAAAAAAAAACTCGTCGCAGTTCCCGTTCGGATAAGAAAAAATGCATTTTTTGTTGAAGCCGAGATCGGAGGCGTGACATTTTTGTTTTTAGTATTAAAAGCATTAGAATTAGCTTTTGCTTTCTCGAAGAAAATCATACATGCTAATATTAGAGACCTTGTCGATAAAAAAAGCTAAATGCAATTCCGTTCGGATAAGAAAAAATGCATTTTTGGTTGTGGCGAATCGGACCGTGGCGTTTTGTTTTAGTAAAAGCATTGATTCGCGCTTTCTCGAAAATCATTACTATGCTAATATTAGGGAATATCGACAAAAAACTGGAAATAGGATTCGATTCGGATAAGAAAAAATGCATTTTTGTTTTCGCAGATAGGACCGTGGCGTTTTCAGCGATGATAAAAGCTAAAGGTCGCTTTCTCAAGAAAATCATAGCTATGCTAATATTAGGACAACGTCGATAAAAAAAACTGCGTCGATTCGCTTTGAGTAAGAAAAAATCGTTTTTGTTGTCGCCAAATCCGACCGTGACTTTTTTTGTTTCGGCGTATTAAAAGCGTTAAATTCCTTCCTTTCTCAAGAAAAATCATGCATGCTAATATTAGAGGAACATTGATGATAAAAATGCACAAATGCAGTTCCGTTCGGATAAGAAAAAAATGCATTTTTGTTGTCGCCCGAATCGGACCGTGGCGTTTGTTTAAGCGTATTAAAAGCATTAGAATTGCTTTCAAAATCATACCTATGCTAATAGGGCAACATCGATAAAAAAAAAAAACTTCGTACCGATTCCGTTCGGATAAGAAAAAAATGAATTTTTGTTGTCGCCGAATCGGACGTGTGGCGTTTTGTTTTAAACTGATAAAAGCATTAGAATTGCTTGCTTTCTCAGAAAATCTATACTAATATTAGGGGAACGTCGATAAAAAAAAAACTAAATGCAGTTCCGTTCGGATAAGAAAACATCGTTTTTGTTGAAGCCGAATGGGCGTGACATTTTGTTTAAGCGTATTAAAGCATTAAATTAACGCTTTCTCAAAAGAAATCATACCTGTACTTTTAATATTAGGGCAACATACGATAAAAAAACTTCGTCACAATTCCGTTGGGATAGAAAAAATCCATTTTTGGTTGTCGCGAATCGGACCGTGGCGTTATTAAAGCATTAGAATTCGCCTTTACCGGTAAGAAAATCATACCTATGCTAATATTAGGGAATATCGACAAAAAACTTCGTCTGATTCAGTTCGGATGAAAAATGCATTTTTGTTTCGCGGAGGAGAGAATCGGACCGTGGCGTTTTTCAGCGTCGCTTAAGATTCTTTGCTTTCTCAAAAGAAAATCGTATTTATCTTTAATATTAGGACAACGTCGATAAAAACTTCGTCACAATTCCCTTTGGATAAGAAAAAATGCATTTTGTTGTCGTAAATCCGACCGTGACTTTTTTTGTTTCGTAAAAGCGTTAAAGGTCCTTCCTTTCTCGAAAGAAAATCATTACATGCTAATATTAAGGGAACATTGATAAAAATACAAATGCAGTTCCGTTCGGATAAGAAAAAGCCTTTTGTTGTCGCGAATCGGACCGTGGCGTTTTGTTTAAGCGTATTAAAACATTAAATTTCTTGCTTTCTCAAATAAAATCATACTATGCTAATATTAGGGCAACATCGATAAAAAACTCGTCTGGATTCCGTTCGGATAAGAAAAAATAGATTTTTTGTTCATCGCCGAATCGGTTTCCGTGATTTTTGTTTTAAACTGTCCGCTTATTAAATTGCGCTTTCTCAAAAATCATACCTATACTAATATTAGAACGTCGATAAAAAAAAACTTCGTCGCAGTTCCGTTAAGGATGCAATCATTTTTGTTGAAGCGAATCGAGGCGTGACATTTTGTTTAAGCGTATTAAAAGCAGTAGAATTGCTTGCTTTCTCAAAAGAAAAATCAGCCACCTATGCTAATATTAGGGCAACATCAAATAAAAACTACGTCTGAATTCGTTAGGATAAGAAAAAATGCATTTTTGGTTGTCGCCCGAATCGGACCGTGGCGTTTTGTTTTAGCGTGTCCGCTTATTAGGTCGCTTGGCTCTCAAAAGAAAATCATACCTATGCTAATATTAGGGAATATCGACAAAAAACTTCGTCACAGTTCAGTTGGGATAGAAAAAATGCATTTTTTGTTTTAGCGAATCGGACAGTAGCGTTTCGGCGTGATAAAACTAAATTGGCGCTTTCTCAAAGAAATCTTAGCTATGCTAATATTAGGACAACATCGATAAAAAAAAAGCTTCGTCTGAGGTGCTGGATAAGAAAAAATGCATTTTTTGTTGTCGCCAAATCCGGCCAGTGACCTTTTTTTGTTTTCGCGTATTAAAAGCGTTAGAATTCCTTCACTCTCAAAGAAAAATCATACCTATGCTAATATTAGGAACATTGATAAAAATACCGTCACCAGTTCCGTTCGGATAAGAAAACATGCATTTTTTGTTGTCGGCGAATCGGACCGTGGCGTTCGTTTTAAGCGTATTAAAAGCATTAAATTTCTTGCTTTCTCAAATAAAATCATACCTACGCTAATATGAGGGAGCATCGAGAAAAAACTCGTACGGATTTCCGTTCGGATAAGAAAAAATGGATTTTTGTTGTCGCTTGAATCGGACCGTGGCGTTTTGTTTAACAGCCAAAAGCATTAAATTGCTTGCTTTCGAAAATCATACCTATACTAATATTAAGGGCATCGATAAAAAACTGTCAGATTCGTTCGGGATAAGAAAAAATGCATTTTTGTTGAAGCCGAATCGGAGGCGTGACATTTTGTTTAAGCGTATTAAAAGCATTGAGATTCTTTGCTTTACCGAAGAAAATCATACCTATGCTAACATTAGAGTGGCTTGTCGATAAAAAAACTTCAAATGCAAATTCCGTTCGGATAAGAAAAAAATACATTTTGGTTGTCGCCCGAATCGGACCGTGGCGGATTTTTTGTTTCAGCGTATTAAAAAGCATTAAATTCTTGCTTTCTCAATGAAAATCATACATGCTAATATTAGGGGAATATCGACAAAAACTTCGTCACAGTTCCGTTCGGATAAGAAAAATGCATTTTGTTTCGCTTGAATCCGGACCGTGGCCCGTTCCGTGTCGCTAGAATTGCTTGCTTTCTCAAAATCGCTATGCTAATATTAGGACAACATCGATAAAAAAAAGCACAAATGCAATTCCTTTGGATAAGAAAAAATGCATTTTTATTGTCGCCCAAATCGACCGTGACTTTTTTGTTCAGCGTATTAAAAGCGTTAAAGAGATTCCTTCCTCTCAAAGAAAATCATACCTATTCTAATATTAGAGGAACATTGATAAAAAAAACAAATACGGTTCCGTTCGGATAAGAAAAAAATGCATTTTTTGTTATGCGAATCGGACAGCAAGCGTTTTGTTTTAAGCGTATTAAAAAGCATTAAATTTCTTGCTTTCTCAAATAAATCATACTATGCTAATATTAGGGCAACATCGATAAAAAACTTCATGCGATTCCGTTCGGATAAGAAAAAATGAATTTTGTTGTGCGGCGAATCGGACCGTGGCGTTTTTGTTTAAACTTATTAAAACATTAAATTGCTTGCTCGAAAATCATACCTATACTAATATTAGGGAACATCGATAAAAAAACTCGATGCAGTTCCGTTCGGATAAGAAAAAATCATTTTTTGTTGAAGCGAATCGGGCGTGACATTTTGTTTTAAGCGTATTAAAAGCATTAAATTGCTTGCTTTCGAAAGAAAATCATACTATGCTAATATTAGAACCTGCTCGATAAAAAAAAGCTTCGTCTCCGTTCGGATAAGAAAAAATGCATTTTTGGTTGTCGCGAATCGGACCTTAGCGTTTTTGTTTCGTAAAAGCGATTAGAATTCCTTTCTTTCACCGAAGAAATCATACCTATGCTAATATTGGGGAATATCGACAAAAAAAAACTTCAAATCTGATTCCGTTCCGGATAAGAAAAATGCATTTTGTTTCGCCCGAATCGGACCGTGGCGTTTTCGGCGTATTAAAAGCTAAATTCTTTGCTTTCTCAAAATCGTAAGCTATGCTAATATTAGGACAACGTCGATAAAAAAAACTAAATGCAATTCCCCGGATAAGAAAAATGCATTTTTTGTTGTCATGAAATCCGGCCAGAGCTTTTTTTGTTTCGGCGTGTCGCGTTAGAATTCGCTTCCTTTCTCAAAGAAAATCATACCTATGCTAATATTAGAGGAACATTGATAAAAATACCGTGCAGTTAGTTCGGATAAGAGAGAAAAAAATGCATTTTTTGTTGTGTGAATCGGACCGTGGCTTTTGTTTTAAGCGTATTAAAAGCATTAAATTTCTTGCTTTCCTCAAAGAAAATCATACCTATGCTAATATTAGGGCAACATCGATAAAAAGCTTCATGCCGATTCCGTTCGAGGACTAAGAAAAAATGGAATTTTTGTTGTCGCCGAATGGGACGTGGCGGATTTTTGTTTCGACATTAAAAAGCATTAGAATTGCTTGCTTTCTCAGAAAATCATACCTACTTCAATATTGGGGAACATCGATAAAAAAAACTGATGCGGATTCCGTTCGGATAGAAAAAAACCATTTTTGTTGAAGCCCGAATCGGGCCGTGACATTTTTGTTTTAAGCGTGTTAAAAGCTTGCTAAGTGCTTTGCTTTCTCGAAAATCATACTATGCTAATATTAGGGCAACATGATAAAAAAAAACTTCGTCTGATTCCGTTCGGATAAAATGCATTTTGGTTGTCGCCCGAATCGGACCGTGGCGTTTTTTGTTCAGCGTGATAAAAGCATTAGAATTCGCGCTTTACCGAGAAAATCATGCACAATGCTAATATTAGGGAATATCGACAAAAAAACGTCACAGTTCCGTTAAGTATAAAATAAATTTTCATTTTAAGCGGAGGAAATCGGACCGGCGTTTTTCGTATTAAAAAGAGCTAGAATTGCTTTTCTCAAAATCATAAACATGCTAATATTAAACCAAACATCGATAAAAAACTAAATGCAATTCACTGGATAAGAAAATCATTTTTGTTGTCGCCAAATCGACCGTGTTTTTTTTGTTTTTCGCGTATTAAAAGCGTTGAGGAATTCCTTCGCCGAAAAGAAAATCCATGCATGCTAATAGAGGAACATTGATAAAATGCTAAATGCAGTTCCGTTCGGATAAGAAAAATGCATTTTGTTGTCGCCCGAATCCGGACGTGGCGTTTTTGTTTAAGCGTATTAAAAGCATTAAATTTCTTGCTTTTCACCGAATAAAATCATACCTATGCTAATATTAGAAGCGACATCGATAAAAAAAACTGCGTACCCGATTCCGTTCGGATAAGAAAAAAATGAATTTTATTTGTCGAATCGGACAAGTAACGTTTTTGTTTAAACAATAAAGAATTAAATTGCGCTTTTCGAAAATCATACTATACTAATATTAGGGGAACATCGATAAAAAAAAAAAAAAAACTTCGTCAGTTCGTTCGGATAAGAAAAAAATGCATTTTTTGTTGAAGCGGTCGGGCGTGACATTTTGTTTAAGCGTGTAAAAGCATTAGGTACTTGCTTTCTCAAAGAAAATCATACCTATGCTAATATTAGAGCGGCTTATCGATAAAAAAACTTCGTCACAATTCCGTTCGGATAAGAAAAATGCATTTTGGTTGTCGCCCGAATGGGACCCGTGGCGTTTTTTGTTTTCATCGCATTAAATTCCTTGCTTTCTCAATGAAAATCATACCTATGCTAATATTAGAGATATCGACAAAAAACTTCGTCTACGGATTCGGATTCGGATAAGAAAAATGCATTTTGTTTCGCGAATCGGACCGTGGCGTTTTTTCAGCGTGTCACTAAATTGCTTGCTTTCTCAAAAATCATAGCTATGCTAATATTAGGACAACATCGACCAAAAAAACTCGTCACGAATTCCCTTTGGATAAGAAAAATGCATTTTTTGTTGTCGCAAATCGACCGTGACTTTTTTGTTTCGGCGTATTAAAAGCGTTAAATTCGCTTCCTTTCTCGAAAAATCATACCTATGTTTAATAATGGGGAACATTGATAAAATACTCGATGCAGTTCCGTTCGGATAGAAAAAAATACATTTTTGTTGTCGCTTGAATCGGACCGTGGCGTTTGTTTAGCGTATTAAAAGCATTAGAATTTCTTGCTTTCTCGAAAGAAAATCCTTTTGTGTAATATTAAGAACCGCATCGATACTTCGTACCGATTCCGTTCGGATAAGAAAAATGAATTTTTGTTGTATGAATCGGACCGTGGTGCATTTGGCTTTATTAAAGCATTAGAATTAACGCTTTACCGAAGAAAATCATACCTACTAATATTAGAGAGCATCGATAAAAAAACTTCGGTTCAGTTCCGTTCGGATAAGAAAAAATGCATTTTTGTTGAAGCGAATCGGGCGTGACATTTTGTTTAAGCGTATTAAAAGCGTTAAATTCTTAAACTTCGAAGAAAATCATACCTATACTAATATTAAGTGACATCGATAAAAAAAAAACTTCGTCTGAATTCCGTTCGGATAAGAAAAAATGCATTTTTGGTTGTCGTAGAATCGACCGTGACGATTTTTGTTTTCGCGTATTAAAAGCATTAGAATTCACTAACTTTCTCGAAAATCATACTGTGCTAATATTAAGAATATCGACAAAAAGCTTCGTCGCAGTTCGTTAGGTATAAGAAAAAATACATTTTTTGTTTTCGGCGAATCGGACCACGGCTGGCGTTTTTTTCGGCGTGTCAAAAGCTAAGAATTGCTTGCTCTCAAAGAAAATCATAGCTATGCTAATATTAAAATAGCGTCGATAAAGCTTCGTCACGAATTCCGCTTTGGATAAGAAAAAATGCATTTTTGTTGTCGCTGAAATCCGACCGTGACTTTTTGTTTTTGGCGTAAAAGCGTTAAATTCATGTTTCTCAAAAGAAAATCATACATGCTAATATTAGAGGAACATTGATAAAATACTCGTGCAGTTCGTTCGGATAAGAAAAAAATGCATTTTTTGTTGTGCGAATCGGACAATGGCGTTTTTGTTTTAGCGTATTAAAAGCATTAGAATTGCTTGCTTTCTCAAAGAAAATCATACCTATGCTAATATTAGGGCAACATCGATAAAAAAAACTCGTACGAATTCGTTCGGATAAGAAAAAATGCATTTTTTGTTGTCGCCGGGCAAGTAATGTTTTGTTTTAAACGATAAAGTCAGTGCTTGCTTTCTCAAAAGAAAATCATACTATCTACTAATATTAGGGGAACATCGATAAAAAAACTAAATGCAGTTCCGTTCGGATAAGAAAAAATGCATTTTTTGTTGAAGCCGAATCGGGCGTGACATTTTGTTTTAAGCGTATTCACTTATTAAATTGCTTGCTTTCTCAAAATCAACCACCTATGCTAATATTAGACGCATCGATAAAAAAAAAAAGCTTCGTCACAATTCCGTTCGGATAAGAAAAAATGCATTTTTGGTTGTCGCCCGAATCGGACCGTGGCGTTTTGTTTCGGCATATATTAAAAGCAGTAGGGAATTCCTTGCTTTCTCAATGAAAATCATACCTATGCTAATATTGGGGAATATCGACAAAAAAAGCAAATGCAGTTCCGTTCGGATAAGCATCATTTTGTTTCGCGAATCCCGGACCCGTGGCGATTTTTTTCAGCGTGTCATAAATTCTTGCTTTCTCAGAAAATCATAAGCTATGCTAATATTAGGACAACATCGATAAAAAAAACCTTCGTCACAATTCCCTTTGGATAAGAAAAAAAAATGCATTTTTGTTTATAGCCAAATCCGACCGTGACTTTTTTGTTTCGGCGTATTAAAAGCGTTAAATTCCTTCCTTTCGAAAATCATACATGCTAATATTAGAGGAACATTGATAAAATACTTTCGCCGTTCCGTTCGGATAAGAAAAAAATGCATTTTTTTGTTGGCGAATCGGACCGTGGCCGTTTTGTTTAAAGCGTATTATAAGCATTAGAATTTCTTGCTTTCTCGAAAATCCTTACTGTATACTAATAGGCGGCGTCGATAAAAAAAAAGCTTCGTACGATTCCGTTCGGATAGAAAAAATGAATTTTTGTTGTCGCGAATCGGACCCGTGTGATTTTTTGTTTTCGCTTATTAAAAAGCTTATTAAATTGCTTGCTTTCTCAAAGAAAATCATCACCATACTAATATTGGGGAGCGTCGATAAAAAAACTCGTACGGATTCCGTTCGGATAAGAGAAAATGCATTTTTTGTTGAAGCCGAATCGGGCGTGACATTTTTGTTTAAGTATTAAAAGCATTAGAATTGCTTGCTTTCTCAAAAGAAAATCATACCTATGCTAATATTAGGGCAACATCGATAAAAAAAGCTAAATGCGAATTCCGTTGGATAAGAAAAATGCATTTTTTGGTTGTCGCCCGGGCCGGACCGTGGCGTTACTGTTTCGGCGATATTAAAACATTAGGAATTCGCTAACTCTCAAAGAAAATCATCACCTATCTTTAATATTAGGGGAATATGACAAAAACTCGTCTGCAGTTCCGTTCGGATAAGAAAAAATGCATTTTGTTTCGCCCGAATCGGACAGAGTAGCGTTTTCGGCGATATTAAAAGCTAAATTGCTTGCTCTCAAAGAAAATCATAGCTATGCTAATATTAGGACAACATCGATAAAAAAAACTCGTACGAATTCCCTTTGGATAAGAAAAAATGCATTTTTTGTTATTAGCGAAATCCGGCCGTGACTTTTTTTGTTTCGGCGTGTCGCGTTAGAATTCTTCCTTTCTCAAAGAAAATCATACCTATCACTAATATTAGAGGAACATTGATAAAAATACTAAATGCAGTTCCGTTCGGATAAGAAAAAAATGCATTTTGTTATTAAGCGAATCGGACCGTGGCGTTTTGTTCGTATTAAAGCATTAAATTTCTTTGATTTCAAGAAATCATACTATGCTAAATATTAAGACAACATCGATAAAAAAAAACTTCGTACCGTTCCGTTCGGATAAGAAAAATGAATTTTTGTTGTCGCCCGAATCGGACCGTGGCATTTTGTTTAAACAATAAAAAGCATTAAATTGCTTGCTTTCTCGAAAATCATTACATACTAATATTAGAGAGCATCGATAAAAAAAACTGATGCAGTTCCGTTGGATAGAAAAAATGCATTTTTTGTTGAAGCCGAATCGGACGTGACATTTTTGTTTAGCGTATTAAAGCATTAAATTCTTTGCTTTCTCAAAGAAAATCATACCTGCTAATATTAAGGCGGCATCGATAAAAAAACTTCGTCACAATTCCGTTCGGATAAGAAAAAATGCATTTTTTGGTTGTGGCGAATCGGACCTTGGCGTTTTGTTTTCGCGTATTAAAAGCATGAGAATTCCTTTCTTTCTCGAAAATCATCACTATTATTAGGGGAATATCGACAAAAAAAACTTCAAATGCGGTTCAGTTCGGATGAAAAAATGCATTTTTGTTGCTTTGAATCGGACCGTGGCGTTTTTTTCGGCGTGATAAAAAGCTAAATTGCTTGCTTTCTCAAAGAAAATCATACCTATGCTAATATTAGGACAACATCGAAAAAAAAAAAACTTCGTCTGCAATTCGCTTTGGATAAGAAAAAATGCCATTTTTGTTGTCGCCAAATCCGACCCGTGACTTTTTTGTTTTTCGGCGTATTAAAAGCGTTAGAATTCCTTCACTTTCTCAAGAAAATCATACTATGCTAATATTAAGAGGAACATTGATAAAATACTCGTCGCAGTTCCGTTGGATAAGAAAAAATGCATTTTTGTTGTCGCCCGAATCGGACCGTGGCGTTTTGTTTAAGCGATATTAAAGCATTAAATTTCTTGCTTTCTCAAAAGAAAATCATACCTATGCTAATATTAGGGCAACATCGATAAAAAAACTAAATTGCGATTCATTCGGATAAGAAAAAATGAATTTTGTTGTCGCGAGATCGGACCGTGGCGTTTGTTTAAACTATTAAAAGCATTAGAATTGCTTGCTTTCTCAGAAAATCATGCACATACTAATATTGGGGAGACATCGATAAAAAAAACTTCGTCTGCAGTTCCGTTTCGGATGAAAAATGCATTTTTGTTGAAGCCGAATCGGATGACATTTTGTTTAGCGTATTAAAAGCATTAAATTGCTTGCTTTCTCGAAAGAAAATCATACCTATGCTATGTGATGACATCGATAAAAAAAAACTGCGTCACAATTCCGTTCGGATAAGAAAAAATGCATTTTTTGGTTGTCGCCGAATCGGACCGTGACATTTTTTGTTTTCGCGTATTAAAAGCATTAGAATTCCTTGCTTTCTCCAAAAGAAAATCATTTTATGCTAATATTAGGGAATATCGACAAAAAACTTCGTCTGATTCACGTTGGGATAAGAAAAAATGCATTTTGTTTTAGCGAATCGGACCACAGCGTTTTTCGGCGTGTCACTAGAATTGCTTCTTTCTAGAAGAAAATCATAAAACATGCTAATATTAGAGACAACATCGATAAAAAAAGCTTCGTCACGAATTCCGCTTTGGATAAGAAAATGCATTTTTTGTTGTCGCCGAATCGGACCGTGACGTTTTTTGTTTTCGCGTATTAAAAGCATTAGAATTGCTTGCTTTCTCAAAGAAAATCATACCTATGCTAATATTAGGGGAACATTGATAAAAAAAACTCGTACGGATTCCGTTCGGATAAGAAAAAATGCATTTTTGTTGTACTTGGGCGGACCGTGGCGTTTTGTTTAAGCGTATTAAAAGCATTAGAATTTCTTGCTTTCTCAAAAGAAAAATCATACCTATGCTAATATTAGAGGCGACATCGATAAAAAAAACTAAATGTAGATTCGTTCGGATAGAAAAATAGATTTTTTGTTGTCGCCCGAATCGGACCGTGGCGTTTTTGTTTTAAAGCAATAAAAGCATTAGAATTGCTTGCTTTCTCAAAGAAAATCATACTATACTAATATTATGGGAACATCGATAAAAAAAAAACTTCGTCACAGTTCGTTCGGATAAGAAAAAATGCATTTTTGTTGAAGCCAGAATGGGTGCGTGACATTTTTTGTTTTAAGCGTATTAAAAACATTAGAATTGCCCCTTTCTCGAAAGAAATCATACCTATGCCTAATATTAGGGCAACATCAATAAAAAAAAAAACTCAAATGCAATTCAATTCGGATAAGAAAAAATGCATTTTTGGTTGTCGCCCGAATCGGACCGTGGCGTTTTTTGTTTTCGGCGTATTCAAAGCATTAGAATTCCTTGCTCTCGAAAGAAAAATCCTCACTATCTTAATATTAGGGAATATCGACAAAAAAACTTCAAATGCAGTTCCGTTCGGATAAGAAAAAATGCATTTTTGTTTTCGCCCGAATCGGACCGTGGCGTTCAGCGTCAGC
>JADFUC010002407.1:0-25718 GCA_019722365.1 Lithospermum erythrorhizon
CTCAGTATGCTTCGTTCAGTTACGTATTGCTGTTCCACTAATATTAGCTTACGAATGATGTTCTAGGAGAAAATCAGCGGTCTATTTTATTTAAATGCGTTCGAGGTTTTATTTGAGCTAAAGCGAGAAAACCGCATTTTCTCACTATCCGACAGCGATCCGTTAAGTTTTTTCAATGTTCCCCCAATATTGGCTTACGAATGATGTGCAGGAGAAAATCAAGCGATTCAATTTTTATTTAAATGCGTTAGGAGTTTATTTGGGCCAAAGCAGAAAACCGCGTTTTCTCTATCGAGCCTTGATCACGTTGAGGATTTTTTTTCAATGTTCCTAATATTGGCTTACGAATGATGTTCTAGGAGAAAATCAAGCGATTGATTTTATTTAAATGCGTTCGAGTTTATTTGGGCCAAAGCGAGCGGCATTTTCTGCCTATCCGAGCATAATCGTTCGAGTTTCTTTCAATGTTCCCCAATGTTTGGCTTCACGAATGATGTTACAGGGAGAAAATCAAGCGATTCTATTTTTATTTAATGCGTTGAGGTTATTTGGTAAAGCGAGAAAGCGACATTTTCTCTATCCGAGCGCCAATCCGTTCGAGGTTTTTTCAATGTTCCCCTAATATTGAAACTACGAATGATGTTAGAGGAGAAAATCAAGCGATTCAATTTTATTTAAATGCGTTCGAGTTATTTGGGCCGCTTGAGAAGCGGCATTTCTCACCATCGAGCCTTGTCCGTTCGGGCTTAACGATGTTCCCCTAATATTAGCTTGCGAATGATGTTCTAGGAGAAAATCAAAAGCGATTCTATTTATTTTATTTAAATGCGTTCGAGGTTATTTGGGCCATGAGAAAGCGGCATTTTCCTATCGAGCGCGAAATCCGTTCGAGTTTTTCAATGTTCCCCAATATTAACTACGAATGATGTTAGAGAGGAGAAAATCGCGATTGATTTTATTTCGTATGTTCGGTTATTTGAGCCCAAAAGCGAAAACCGCATTTCTCCTATCCGAGAGCGCAATCCGTTAAGTTTTTTTCAATGTTCCCCTAATATTAGCTGAATGATGTTCGAGGAGAAAATCAGCGATTGATTTTATTTAAATGCGGCTCGAGTTTATTTAGGCCAAAAGCGGCATTTTCTCTATCGAGCACTTAATCCGTTCGAGCTTCTTTCAATGTTCCTAATATTGGCTTACGAATGATGTTACAGGAGAAAATCAAGCGATTATTTTATTTAAATGCGTTCGAGTTTATTTGGGCCAAGCGAGAAAGCGGCATTTTCTCTTATCGAGCATAATCCGTTCGAGTTTTTTTCAATGTTCCCCTAATAATATTGGCTTACAGATGATGTTAGAGGAGAAAATCAAGCGATTCAATTTTTATTTCGTATGTTCGAGGTTTATTTGGGCCCAACGAGAAAAGCCGTTTTTCTCTCACTGTCAGAGCATGATCGGATTCGGCTACGTTCAATGTTCCCCAATATTAGCTTACGAATGATGTTCTAGGAAAATCAGCGATTCTATTTTTATTTAGGATACGTTAAGGTTTATTTGGGCCAAAGCGAGAAAGCGTTTCTATCCGAGCGCCAATCCGTTCGAGTTTTTTCAATGTTCCCTTTAATATTGAAACTAGAATGATGTTCTAGGAGAAAATCAGCGATTATTTTATTTAAATGCGATTGATTTATTTGGTAAAGCAGCTTGGCATTTTCTCTATCCGAGCATAATCCGTTAGAGCAATTCAATGTTCCCCTAATGGCTACGAATGATGTTCTGGGAGGAAAATCAAAGCGATTGATTTTATTTAAATGCGTTCGAGTTTATTTGAGCCAAAGCAGCTTGACATTTTCTCTCCTATCCGAGGCATAATCCGTTCGAGTTTCTTTCAATGTTCCCCAATATTAGCTTACGAATGATGTTCTAGGAGAAAATCAAGCGATTCAATTTTATTTAAATGCGTTCGAGTTTATTTGGGTAAAGCTTGAGAAAGCGGCGTTCTCACTTATCCGAGCAATCCGTTCGAGTTTAACTTAATGTTCCCCATATTGGCTTCTGAATGATGTTGGGGAAAATCAAAGCGATTGATTTTATTTAAATGCGTTCGAGTTTATTTGGGCCAAAAGCAGAAAACCGCGTTTTCTGCCTGCATCCGAGCCTTGATGATCCGTTCATTTCACGTTTCAATGTTCCACAATATTAGCTTCACGAATGATGTTAGGAAAATCAGCGATTATTTTTATTTATTGCGTTCATTTTATTTGGGCCAAAAGCGAGAAAACTGACATTTTCTCCTATCGAGCATAATCCGTTAGAGGTTTTAACTTTTCAGTATTCCACAATATTAGCTTCACGAATGATGTTACAGGAAAATCAAGCGATTCTATTTTATTTAAATGCGTTCGGAGTTTATTTGGGCCAAAGCGAAAGCGGCATTTCTCTATCGAGCGCCAATCGTTCGAGTTTTTTCAATGTTCCTAATATTGGCTTACGAATGATGTTGGGAGAAAATCAAGCGATTGATTTTATTTAAATGCGTTGAGTTTATTTGAGCTAGCGAAAGCGGCATTTCTCACTATCGAGCATGAAATCCGTTGAGTTTTTCAATGTTCCCTAATATTAGCTTACGAATGATGTTCGGGAAAATCAAGCGATTCAATTTTATTTCGTATGTTCGAGTTTATTTGGGCCAAAAGCAGAGAAAGCCGCGTTTTCTCACATCGAGCCTTGATCCGTTCGAGTTTTTTTCAATGTTCCCCCTAATATTATTAGCTTAGAATGATGTTAGGAGAAAATCAAGCGATTCTATTTATTTTATTTAAAATGCGTCGGAGGTTTATTTGGGCCAAAAGCTTGAGAAAAAAGGCATTTTCTCACATCCGAGCATAATCCGTTCGAGTTTTTTCCAATGTTCCCCAATATTAGCTTACGAATGATGTTCTAGGAAAATCAAGCGATTCTATTTTTATTTAAATGCGTTCGAGTTTATTTGGGCCAAAGCGAGAAAGCGGCATTTTCTCCTATCCGAGCATAATCCGTTCGAGTTTAACTTGATGTTTCCTGTGTTAACTACGAATGATGTTACAGGAAAATCAGCGATTATTTTATTTAAAATGCGTTCGAGTTTATTTTGGGCCAAAAGCGAGAAAACGCATTTTTCTCCTATCCGGCATAATCCGTTCGAGTTTTTTCAATGTTCCCTAATATTGAAACTACGAATGATGTTACAGGAAAATCAAGCGATTATTTTATTTAAATGCGTTCGAGGTTTATTTGGGCCAAAAGCGAGAAAAAGGCATTTCTCTATCCGAGCATGAAAATCCGTTCGAGTTTTTCAATATTCCCTAATATTGAAAACTTCTAGAATGATGTTCTAGGAGAAAATCAAGCGATTCTATTTATTTAAATGCGTTGAGTTTATTTGGTAAAAGCGAAAAGCGGCATTTTACCGCATCGAGAGCGCAATCCGTTAGAGTTTCTTTCAATGTTCCCCTAATATTTAGCTTACGAATGATGTTCTAGGAGAAAATCAAGCGATTCTATTTTATTTAAATGCGTTCGAGTTTATTTGGGCCAAAAGCGAAGAGCCGCGTTACTACTGTCAGAGCCTTGTCCAGTTCGAGTTTTTTTCAATGTTTCCACAATATTAACCTGAATGATGTTCTAGTAGAAAATCAAGCGATTCTATTTTATTTAAATGCGTTCGAGTTTATTTGGGTAAAAGCGAGAAAAGGCATTTTCTCTATCCGAGCATAATCCCGGATTTAGAGTTTTTTTCAATGTTCCCACAATATTGGCTTACGAATGATGTTACAGGAAAATCAAGCGATTCTATTTTTATTTAAATGCGTTCGAGTTTATTTGAAGGTAAAAGCAGCGGCATTTCTCTATCCGAGAGCGCCGAAATCCGTTCGAGTTTTTTTTCAATGTTCCCCAATATTAGCTTACGAATGATGTTCTAGGAGAAAATCGGCGATTATTTTATTTAAATGCGTTCGAGTTTATTTGGGCAAAGCTTGAGAAAGCGGCGTTCTTCTATCCGAGCGCCGTCGTTCGAGTTTTTTCAATGTTCCCCCAATAACAAACTACGAATGATGTTCTAGGAGAAAATCAAGCGATTCTATTTTATTTCGTTCGTTAGAACTTTATTTGGGCCAAAGCGAGAAAGAAAAGCGGAATTTTCTCACTATCCGACGCAATCCGTTCGAGCTTAACTTCAATGTTCACACAATATTAGGCTTTACGAATGATGTTAGGAAAATCAGCGATTCTATTTTATTTAAATGCGTTCGAGGTTTATTTGGGGCCAAAAGCGAAGCGGCATTTGCCACTATCCGAGCGCAATCCGTTCGAGGTTTTCAATGTTCACTAATATTGGCTTACGAATGATGTTCTAGGAAAATCAAGCGATTCTATTTTATTTAAATGCGTTCGAGTTTATTTGGGCCCAAAGCAGAGAGCGGCATTTCTCTATCAGAAACGCCAATCCGTTAGAGAAACTTCGTTCAATGTTCCACAATATTAGCTTCTGAATGATGTTAGGGAAAATCAAGCGATTACATTTTATTTAAATGCGTTAGGTTATTTGGGCCAAAAGCGAGAAGCGGCATTTTCTCTTTATCCAGAGCCTTGTCGGATTCGAGTTTCTTTTCAATGTTCCCCCAATATTGGCTTACGAATGATGTTACGAGGAGAAAATCAAGCGATTCAATTTATTTAAATGCGTTCGGGGTTTATTTGGGCGAAAGCGAGAAAGCGGCGTTTCTCTATCCGAGCGCCAATCCCGTTAGGAGTTTCTTTTCAATGTTCCCTAATATTGGCTTGCTACGAATGATGTTACAGGAGAAAATCAGCGATTCTATTTTTATTTAAATGCGTTCGAGTTTATTTGGGCCATGACATTTCTTTTATCGAGCCTTGATCGTTCGAGTTTTTTTCAATGTTCCCCTAATATTATTACGAATGATGTTCGAGGAGAAAATCAAGCGATTCAATTTTATTTAAATGCGTTGAGTTTATTTGGGCCAAAGCGAAGCGGCATTTACTTTCTCCTATCAGTATGATCCGTTCGAGGAGTTTTTCAATGTTCCCCTAATATTGGCTTACGAATGATGTTCGAGGAGAAAATCAAGCGATTGATTTTTATTCGTATGTTCGAGTTTATTTGGGCCCAAAAGCAGAAACCCCGCGTTTTCTCCTATCAAGACGCCAATCCGTTCGAGTTTTTTCAATGTTCCCACACTAATATTGGAACTGCGAATGATGTTACAGGAAAATCAAGCGATTCTCATTTTATTTGCGTTCGGGTTTATTTGGGCCAAAAGCGAGAAAGCGGCATTTCTCTATCCGAGCATAATCCGTTCGAGTTTTCAATTTTCCTTAATATTGGCTTACGAATGATGTTAGAGGAGAAAATCAAGCGATTCTATTTATTTAAATGCGTTCGAGTTTGGGCGAAAGCAGCGGCATTTTCTCATCCGAGCGCCCAATCCCGTTAGTTTTTTCAATGTTCCCCTAATATTAACTACGAATGATGTTCGAGGAGAAAATCAAGCGATTCAATTTTATTTAAATGCGTTCGAGGTTTATTTGGGCCAAAACGCTGAGCGGCGTTTTTCTCCTATCCGAGCATGATCCGTTCGAGCTTAACTTCAATGTTCCCCAATATTGGCTTCACGAATGATACAGGGAAAATCAAGCGATTCTATTTTATTTAAAATGCGTTCGAGTTTATTTGGGCCCAGCAGAAAGCGGCATTCTCTATCGAGCCTTGATCCGTTCGAGGTTTTCAATGTTCTAATATTGGCTTAGAATGATGTTAGGAGAAAATCAGCGATTGATTTTATTTAGGTATGTTCGGAGTTTATTTGGGCCAAAGCTTGAGAAAGCGCGTTTTCTCTATCCGGTATGATCCGTTCGAGTTTTTTCAATGTTCCCTAATATTAGCTTCTGAATGATGTTAGAGGAAAATCAAGCGATTGATTTTGGCCCAAATGCGCTCGGTTTATTTTAGGCCGGCAGAAAGCGGCATTTTTACTCACTATCCGAGCAATCCGTTAAAGAGCTTAACTTTCGATGTTCCCTAATATTTAGCTTACGAATGATGTTCTAGGAAAATCAAGCGATTCTATTTTATTTAAATGCGTTAGAGTTTATTTGAGCAAAAGAAAGCGAGAAAAGCGGCGTTCTCCTATCGGCATAATCCGTTAAGTTTTCAATGTTCACTAATATTGGCTTACGAATGATGTTAGGAGAAAATCAAGCGATTCAATTTTATTTAGTATGTTCGAGTTTATTTGGGCCAAAGCAGAAAACCGCATTTTCTCCTATCGAGCATGATAAAAGTTCGAACTACGTTCGATGTTCACAATATTGGCTTACGAATGATGTTCTAGGGAAAATCGGCGATTCTATTTTATTTAAATGGATTCGTGAGTTTATTTGGGCCAAAAGCAGCTTGGCATTTCTCCTATCCGAGCGCCAATCCGTTAGAGTTTTTCAATGTTCCCAATATTAGCTTACGAATGATGTTTCTAGGAGAAAATCAGCGATTATTTATTTACGTCGTTCGAGTTTATTTGGGCCAAAGCGAGAAAGCGGCATTTTCTCTATCCAAGGCACTTAATCAGTTCGAGCTTCATTCAATGTTCCCCTAATATTAGCTTAGAATGATGTTCTAGGAAAATCAAGCGTTGATTTTATTTAAATGCGTTCGAGTTTATTTGGGCCAAAAGCGAGAAAGCGGCGTTTTCTCTTTATCTGAGCATAATCCGTTCAGTTTAACTTCAATGTTCCCTATATTAAGCTTCACGAATGATGTTCTAGGAGAAAATCAAAAGCGTTCAATTTTATTTAAATGCGTTAAAGTTATTTGAGGCCAAAGCGAGAAAACGGCATTTCTCACATCGAGCATAATCCGTTCGAGTTTCTTTTCAATGTTCCTAATATTAGCTTACGAATGATGTTAGGAAAATCGGCGATTGATTTTTATTTACGTGCGTTCGAGTTTATTTGGGCCAAAAGCGAAGCGGCATTCTCCTATCGAGCGCCAATCCGTTCGAGTTTCTTTTCAATGTTCCACAATATTTAACTACGAATGATGTTAGGAAAATCAAGCGATTGATTTTATTTAAATGCGTTCGAGGTTTATTTGGGTAAGCAGAAAAGCCGCATTTCTCCTATCGAGCATAATCCGTTCGAGCTACATTCAATGTTCCCTAATATTGGCTTCGAATGATGTTCTAGGGAGAAAATCAGCGATTACATTTATTTAAATGCGTTCAATTTGGGCCAAAGCAGCGGCATTTCTCTATCCGAGCATAATCCGTTCGAGTTTTTCAATGTTCCTAATATTAACTAGAATGATGTTCTAGGAAAATCAAGCGATTACATTTTATTTAAATGCGTTCGAGTTTATTTGGGCCAAAAGCAGAAACTGGCGTTCCTGCTTATCGAGCATGATCGTTCGAGTTTTTTCAATGTTCCCTAATATTGAAAACTACGATTGATGTTCTAGGAGAAAATCGTGATTCTATTTTATTTGGATTCGTTCGAGGTTATTTGAAAGGTAAGCAGAAAGCGGAATTTTCTACTATCGAGCCTTGATCCGTTCGACGCTTGATGTTCACAATATTAGCTTCACGAATGATGTTCTAGGAAAATCAGCGATTATTTTATTTAAATGCGTTCGGTTGTTGGGCCCAAAAGCGAGAAAAGCGGCATTTTCTCTATCCGAGCCATGATCGTTCGAGGTTTTTCAATGTTCCTAATATTGAAACTACGAATGATGTTACGAGGAGAAAATCAAGCGATTCTATTTTTATTTCGTGCGTTCCGAGGTTTATTTGGGCCAAAGCGAGAAAGCGGCATTTTCTCTATCCGAGCAATCGGATTCGAGCCCCGTTCAATGTTCCTAATATTGGCTTCTGAATGATATTCATAGGGAAAATCCGGCGATTCTATTTTATTTAAATGCGTTAAAGTTTATTTTGGGCCAAGCGAAACGGCATTTCTCTATCCGAGCTGACGATCGTTCGGTTTTTTCAATGTTCCCCTAATATTGAAACTACGAATGATGTTCTAGGAGAAAATCAGCGATTCTGTTTTTTATTTAAATGCGTTCGAGGTTTATTTGGGCCAAGCGAGGCGGCATTTCTCACATCGAGCATGATCCGTTCGAGTTTAACTGATGTTCCCTAATATTGGCTTCTGAATGATGTTCTAGGAGAAAATAAACGATTCTATTTTATTTAAATGCAGTTAGAGTTTATTTGGTAGCTGAGAAAGCGGCGTTTTCTCTATCCCGAGGCAGCGATCGTTCGAGTTTTTTTCAATGTTCGCAATATTGGAACTACGAATGATGTTAGAGGAGAAAATCAAGCGATTCAATTTTATTTAGTCGTTCGAGGTTTATTTGGGCCAAAAGCGAGAAAGCGGCATTTCTCTATCCGAGGCATAATCATTAGAGTTTTCAATGTTCCCCTAATATTGGCTTACGAATGATGTTAGAGAGGAGAAAATCAAGCGATTGATTTTATTTTCGTATGTTCGGCGAGTTTATTTGGGCCAAAGCGAAAACGCGTACTACTCCTATCCGAGCATAATCCGTTCGAGTTACATAATCATTCCCCTAATATTGGCTTCTGAATGATGTTCTAGGGAGAAAATCAAGCGATTCTATTTTATTTAAATACGTTCGAGGTTGTTTAGGCCAAAAGCGAGAAAAAAGCGTTTTCACATCAGGCATAATCCGTTAGGTTTTTTCAATGTTCCCTAATATTGAAACTACGAATGATGTTCCCAAGGAAAATCAAGCGATTCTAATGTTATTTTATTTAAATGCGTTCGAGTTTATTTGAGCTGAAAGCGAGAAAGCATTTCTCTGTCCGAGCCGCGATCACGTTCGGGTTTAACTTCAATGTTTCACAATAACTAGAATGATGTTCTAGGAAAATCGGCGATTATTCGTCGTTGGGGTTTATTTGGGCCAAAGCAGAGAAAGCGGCATTTTCTCTATCCAGAGGCGCGATAGTTCGGGAGTTTTTTCTCAATGTTCCCCTAATATTAACTACAGAATGATGTTCTAGGAGAAAATCAATTGATTTTATTTGTGAATTCGAGGTTATTTGAAGTACAGCAGAAAGCGGCGAATTTTACTACTCATGTCAGAGCCTTGATCGTTCGAGGTTTTTTTCAATGTTCCCCTAATATTGGCTTCTGAATGATGTTCTAGGAGAAAATCAAGCGATTCTATTTTATTTAAATGGATTAGGAGTTTATTTGGGCCAAAGCGAGAAAGCGGCATTTCTCCCCATCCGAGGCATGATCCGTTCGGAGTTTTTCAATGTTCCCCTAATATTGGCTTAGAATGATGTTACAGGAAAATCAAGCGATTCTATTTTATTTAAATGCGTTCGAGGTTTATTTGGGCCAAAGCGAGAAAAGCGGCATTTTCTCCTATCGAGCATAATCCGTTCGAGTTTTTTTCAATGTTCCCCTAATATTAGCTTCAGAATGATGTTAGGAGAAAATCGGCGATTATTTTATTTAAATGCGTTACAAGGTTTATTTTGGGCCAAGCAGAAAGCGGCGTTCTCTATCCGAGGCAATCCGTTCGGGTTTTTCAATGTTCCCTAATATTGAAACTTCACAGGGCAGTATTTCTAGGAGAAAAGTGAAAGCGATTCTATTTTATTTAAAATGCGTTCGAGTTTAATTTGGGCCAAAGCGAGAGAAAGCGGCATTTTCTCCTATCCGAGGCATAATCCGTTAGGTTTTTTTTCTCAATGTTCCCTAATATTTAGCTTCACGAATGATGTTCTAGGAGAAAATCAAGCGATTATTTTATTATTTAAATTAGGTTTATTTGGTAAAAGCGAGAAAAGCGTAAACTTTCTCTATCCGAGCGCGCCAATCCGTTCGGGGTTTTTTTTTTTCAATGTTCCCTAATATTGGCTTCTGAATGATGTTCTAGGAGAAAATCAAGCGATTCTATTTTATTTAAATGGTCGAGTTTATTTGGGGCCAAAAGCGAGAAAACGGCATTTCTCCTATCCGAGGCGCCCAATCCGTTAAAGTTTTTTTCAATGTTCCCTATTATTGGCTTACGAATGATGTTCTAGGAGAAAATCAAGCGATTATTTTATTTAAATGCACGTTCGAGTTTATTTGCTTGGTAAAAGCGAGAATTTCTCATAATATGGAGCATAATCCAAGTTAGAGTTTTTTCAATGTTCCCCTAATATTAGCTTCTGAGAATGATGTTCTGGAGAAAATCAAGCGATTCTATTTTATTTAAAATGCGTTCGAGGGACATTTGAATGGCGACGGCGTTTTCTCTTATCCAGAGGCATGATCCGTTCGAGTTTTTCCAATGTTCCTAATGACCCAGCTTACGAATGATGTTCCTAGGGAGAAAATCAAGCGATTCTATTTTTATTTCGTGCATTTTTACTCCTGCTCAAGAGCCTTGTCAGATTCGAGTTTTTTTGATATTTACAATATTGGAAACACGAATGATGTTAGGAAAATTAACCCGATTCTATTTTATTTAAATGCGTTGGGGTTGTTTGGGCCAAAGCGAGAAAGCGGCATTTCTGCCTATCGAGCGCCAATCCGTTCGAGTTTTTTCAATGTTTAATATTGGCTTCCCGAATGATGTTATAGGAGAAAATCAGCGATTATTTTATTTAAATACGTTCGGTTATTTAGGCTAAAGCGGCATTTCTCTCCTATCCGAGCATGATCCGTTCGAGTTTTTTTCAATGTTAAACAATATTAGGCTTTGAATGATGTTCTAGGAGAAAATCAAAGCGATTCAATTTTATTTGTCACGTTAAGAGTTTATTTGGGCGAAAGCAGAAAGCGGCATTTTCTCATATCGAGCCTTGATCAGATTCGAGTTTTTTCAATGTTCCCTAATATTAGCTTCACGAATGATGTTCTAGGAGAAAATCAAAAGCGATTCAATTTTTATTTCATTATGTTAGAGTTTATTTGAGATAGCAGAAAGCGGCGTTCTAAATATCAAGAGGCCTTGATCAGATTCGAGTTTTTTCAATGTTACAATATTGAAAAACTTCACGAGATGATGTTCTGGGAAAATCGGCGATTCTATTATTTATTTTATTATTTAAATACGTTCGGTTTATTTGGGCCAAGCGAGAAAGCGGCATTTTCTCACCCATCGAGCCTTGATCCGTTGAAGTTTTTTTTCAATGTTCCTAATATTAGCTTACGAATGATGTTTGCAGGAGAAAATCAGCGATTATTTTATTTAAATACGTTCGAGTTTATTTGAAATTAAAAGCAGAAAGCGGCATTTTCTCCCTATCCGAGCGCATAATCCCAGATTCGAGTTTTTTCAATGTTCCCCTAATATTGAAACTACGAATGATATTTCTAGGAAAATCGGCGATTCTATTTTATTTAAATGCGTTCACAGGGGTTTATTTGGGCCAAAAGCAGAAAGCGGCATTTACCTACTCCCTATCCGAGCGCAGTCGTTCGAGTTTTTTTCAATGTTCCTAATATTGGCTTGCGAGATGATATTCTGGGAAATCAAGCGATTCTATTTTATTTAAAAGTAAATTCCGAGTTTATTTGGGCCAAAGCAGAAGCGGCATTTCCTCTATCCGGTATAATCAGATTGAGAGTTTTTTTCAATGTTCCCCTAATATTGAAACTACAGAATGATGTTACAGGAGAAAATCAAGCGATTCTATTTTATTTAAATGCGTTCGGTTTGTTTGGGCCAAAGCAGAAGCTTGAAGCTACTCTATCCGAGCCTTAGTCAGATTTGAGTTTTTTTGATGTTCCCCTAATATTGAAAAACTTTACGAATATTATTTAGGGAGAAAATCGAGCGGTATTTTATTTAAATGCGTTCGAGTTTATTTGGAGCCCCAGCTTGAGGGAAAGCGGCGTTTTCTACTTATCCAGAGCCTTGATCGGATTCGAGTTTTTTCAATGTTCCTAATATTGACTTTACGAATGATGTTCTAGGAAAATCAAGCGATTCAATTTTATTTAAATGCGTTCGAGGTTTATTTGGGCCAAAAGCGAGGAAAAGCGGCATTTCGTATCGAGCGCCAATCAGTTCGAGTTTTTCAATGTTCCCTAATATTGAAACTACGAATGATGTTCTAGGAGAAAATCAAAAGCGATTCTATTTTATTTAAATGCGTTCGGGTTTATTTGGGCCAAAGCAGAAAGCGGCATTTTCTCCCTATCCGAGCCTTGATCGGATTCGGAGTTTTTCGATGTTGCACAATATTGGCTTCGAATGATGTTCTAGGAAAAATCAGCGATTATTTTTATTTAAATGCGTTCGAGTTTATTTGGAGCTGGCTTGAGAAAAGCGGCATTTCTCCCCTATCGAGAGCAGCGATCATTTAGAGTTTTTTTCAATGTTCCCCTAATATTGGCTTACGAATGATGTTTCTAGGGAGAAAATCAAGCGATTCTATTTTATTTAAATGCGTTCGAGTTTGGCTGGGCCAAAGCGAGAAAGCGGCATTTTCTCCTATCGAGGCATAATCGGATTCGAGTTTTCAATGTTCCCCAATATTGGCTTACGAATGATGTTCTAGGAGAAAATCAAGCGTTCTATTTTATTTAAATGCGTTCGAGGTTATTTGGGCCAAAGCGAGGAAAGCGGCATTTTCTCCTATCCGAGCGCCCAATCCGTTCGAGAGTTTTTTTTCAATGTTCCCCTAATATTAACTACGAATGATGTTCTAGGGAAAATCAAGCGATTCTATTTTTATTTTATGCGTTCGAGTTTATTTGGGCGAAAGCAGCGGCATTTTCTCTATCAGAGGCATAATCAGATTCGAGTTTTTTCAATGTTCCCTAATGACCCAGCTTCACGAATGATGTTCTAAGGAAAATCAAGCGATTCTATTTTATTTAAAATACGTTCGAGTTTATTTTGGGCCCAAAAGCAGAAAACGGCATTTCTCTATCCGAGCATGTCCAGATTTAAAGGTTTTTTCAATGTTCCCCTAATATTGAAACTACGAATGATGTTCTGAGGAAAATCAAGCGATTACATTTTTATTTAAATGCGTTCGAGGTTTATTTGGGCCAAAGCGAAAAGCGGCATTTTCTCATATCCGAGGCATAATCCGTTCGGAGTTTTTTTCAATGTTCCCCCTAATATTGAAACTACGAATGATGTTAGGAAAATCAAGCGATTCTATTTTATTTAAATGCGTTCGAGGTTTATTTGGGCCAAAAGCAGAAAAGCGGCATTTTCTCTATCCGAGCATAATCCGTTCGAGGTTTTTTCAATGTTCCTAATATTAACTACGAATGATGTTCTAGGAAAATCAAAGATTCCTATTTTATTTAAATGCGTTACAAGGTTTATTTGGGCCAAAAGCGAGAAAGCGGCGTACTACTCTATCCGAACGCAATCCGTTCGAGTTTTTTTTCAATGTTCCCCTAATATTGGCTTACAAATGATGTTCTAGGAGAAAATGAAGCGATTCTATTTTTGTTCGTACGTTCGAGTTTATTTGGGCCAAAGCGAAAGCGGCGTACCTACTCCTATCCGAGGCACTTAATCCGTTCGAGTTTTTTCAATGTTCCCTAATATTAGCTTCTACGAATGATGTTCTAGGAGAAAATCAAGCGATTCTATTTTTATTTAAATGCGTTGAGTTTATTTGGGCCAAAGCTTGAGCGGCATTTCTCCTATCCGAGCGCCAATCCGTTCGGAGTTTTTTCAATGTTCTAATATTGGCTTCACGAATGATGTTCTAGGAAAATCAGCGATTCTATTTTATTTAAAATGCGTTCGAGTTTATTTGGGCCAAAGCGAGAAAGCGGCATTTCTCACATCGAGAGCCTTGTCAGATTCGAGTTTTCAATGTTCCCTAATATTAGCTTCACGAATGATGTTCTAGGAGAAAATCAAGCGATTCTATTTATTTAAATGCGTTCGAGGTTTATTTGGGCCAAAGCGAGAGAAAGCGGCGTTTTACCGTATCGAGGCACTTGTCCAGGTTGAGTTTTTTCTAATGTTCCCCTAATATTGGCTTACGAGATGATGTTTCTAGGAGAAAATCAAGCGTTCTATTTTTATTTCGTGCGTTCGAGTTTATTTGGGCCAAAGCGAGAAAAGCGGCATTTTCTCCTATCCGAGGCATGATCCGTTCGAGAGTTTTTTCAATGTTCCCCTAATGGCCCAAGCTACGAGATGATGTTTCTGGGAAAATCAAGCGATTATTTTATTTAAATGCGTTCTGAGTTTATTTGGGCCAAGCGAGAAAAGCGGCATTTTCTCTCTATCCGAGGCATAATCCGTTAGAGTTTTTTTCAATGTTCCCTAATATTGAAACTACGAATGATGTTCTAGGAGAAAATCAAGCGATTCTATTTTATTTAAATGCGTTCGAGTTTATTTGGGCCAAAGCGAGAAAGCGGCATTTTCTCTATCCGACGCAATCCGTTCGAGTTTTTTCAATGTTCCCTAATATTAGCTTCACGAATGATGTTCTAGGAAAATCAGCGATTATTTTATTTATGCGTTCGAGGTTTATTTGGTAAAGCGAGGAAAGCGGCATTTTCTCCTATCGAGGCATGAAATCCGTTCGAGTTTTTTCAATGTTCCCTAATAATATTGAAAACTACGAATGATGTTCTAGGAGAAAATCAAGCGATTCTATTTTATTTAAATGCGTTCGAGTTTATTTGGGCCAAGCGAAGCGGCATTTTCTCTATCCGAGCACAATCCGTTCGAGTTTTCAATGTTCCGTAATATTGGCTTTACGAATGTTACAGGGAAAATCAAGCGATTCTATTTTATTTAAATGCGTTAGAGTTTATTTGGGCCAAAGCGAAAGCGGCATTTTCTCCTATCCGAGCGCTTGATCCGTTAGAGTTTTTTCAATGTTCCCCACTATTATTGAAACTACGAATGATGTTCTGGGAAAATCAAGCGATTCTATTTTATTTAAATGCGTTAAAGGTTTATTTTGAAAAGCTGAAAAGCGGCGTTTTCTCTATCAGAGCCTTGATCCAGGTTCGAGTTTTTTTGATGTTCACACCTAATGGTGAAACTACGAGATGATGTTCTAGGGAGAAATCAGCGATTCTATTTTATTTAAATGCGTTCGAGGTTTTCTATTTTTATTTAAATGCGTTCTAGAGTTTATTTGGTAAGCGAGAAAGCGGCATTTTTCTCTATCCGAGGCATGATCCGTTAGGTTTTTTCAATGTTCACAATATTGAACTACGAATGATGTTACAGGGAAAATCAAGCGATTCTATTTTTATTTAAATGCGTTGAGTTTATTTTGGGCCAAAGCGAGAAAAGCGGCATTTTTCTCTCACTATCCAGAGGCAATCCAGATTTAGAGTTTTTTTCAATGTTCCCCAATAATATTGGCTTACGAATGATGTTAGGAAAATCGGCGATTATTTTTATTTAAAATGCGTTCGAGGTTTATTTGGGCCAAAGCGAGAAGCGGCATTTTCTCTGTCAAGGCATGATCGTTCGAGGTTTTTTTCATTCCCCTAATGTGGCTTCTACGGGTAGAGTGTTAGGAGAAAATGGCGGAATATTTTTATTTAAATGCGTTCGAGTTTATTTGGGCCAAAAGCAGAAAACGGCATTTTCTCCTAATAAAGACGCAATCCGTTCGAGTTTTTTTAATGTTCCTAATATTGAAACTACGAATGATGTTCTAGGAGAAAATCAAGCGATTACATTTTATTTAAATGCGTTCGGGTTTATTTGCAGGCCAAAGCAGAGAAAAGCGGCATTTTCTCCTATCCGAGCGCAATCCGTTCGAGAGTTTTTTCAATGTTCCCCTAATATTAGCTTCACGAATGATGTTCTAGGAAGAAAATCAGCGATTCTATTTTATTCCCAAATGCGTTCGAGTTTATTTGGGCCAAAGCGAGGCAGCATTTCTCTTTATCGAGCCTTGATCAGTTAAGGTTTTCAATGTTCCCCAATATTGGCTTACGGGCTGATGTTCTAGGAGAAAATCAGCGATTCTATTTTTATTTAAATGCGTTGAGTTTATTTATGAATTTTAAAGCGAGAAAGCGGCATTTACTTCTTCTATCGAGAGGCATAATCCGTTGGGTTTTTTCCATGTTCCCCTAATATTGGCTTCACGAATGATGTTAGGAAAATCGGCGATTATTTTATTTAAATGCGTTCGAGGTTTGTTTGGTGGCAATGACGTTTTCTCACCTCCAGGAGGCTTAATCCGTTCGAGTTTTTCAATGTTCACCTGTGTTAGCTTCACGAATGATGTTCTGGGAGAAAATCAAGCGATTCTGTTTATTTAAATGCGTTAGAGGTTTGTTTGGGCCAAAGCGAGAAAACGGCATTTTATATCCAGAGCGCAATCCGTTGAGTTTTTCAATGTTCCCTAATGGCCAAACTACGAATGATGTTCTAGGGAGAAAATCAAGCGATTTATTTTATTTAAATGCACGTTCGGTTTATTTGGGCCAAAGCGAGGAGGCATTTTCTCTATCCGAGCCTTGATCCGTTCGGCGGTTTTTTCAATGTTACAATATTGGAACTGAATGATGTTAGGAGAAAATCAGCGATTCTATTTTATTTAAATGCGTTCGAGTTTGTTTGCAGCAGCTTGGCGTTTTCTCTTATCCGAGCGCGATCCGTTCGAGTTTTTTTCAATGTTCACAATATTGACTTGCGAATGATGTTCTAGGAGAAAATCAAGCGATTCTATTTTATTTAAATGCGTTCGAGTTTATTTGGGCCAAAAGCGAGAAGCGGCATTTCTCCCATCCGAGCGCAATCGTTAAGTTTTTTTTTTCAATGTTCCCCTAATATTGGAAACTACGAAGTGATGTTACAGGAAAATCAGCGATTATTTTTATTTAAATCGTTCGAGTTTATTTGGGCTTTGGCTTGGCGTTTTTAAATATCAGAGGCATGATCGGTTAGAGTTTTCAATGTTCCCTAATGTTGAAAACTACGAATGATATTTCTGGGAGAAAATCAAAGCGTTCTATTTTATTTCGTCGTTCGAGGTTTATTTGGGCTAAAAGCGAGAGAAAGCGGCATTTCTCCCTATCGAGCGCGATCCACGTTCGGGAGTTTTTTTCAATGTTCCCCTAATGTGAAAAACTACGAATGATGTTCTAGGAGAAAATCAGCGATTCTATTTTTATTTACGTGCGTTCGAGGTTTGTTTGGGCCAAAGCGAGAAAGCGGCATTTTTCTCCCTATCGAGCGCCAATCCGTTCGAGTTTTTTTTCAATGTTCCCCTAATAGTAGCTTCACGAATGATGTTCTAGGAGAAAATCAAGCGATTCTATTTTTATTTAAATGCGTTCGAGTTTATTTGGGCCAAAGCGAGAAAGCGGCGTTTTTACTCTGTCCAGAGCCTTGATCGTTCAGAGTTTTTTCAATGTTCCCTAATATTGGCTTCACGAGAATGATGTTACAGGAGAAAATCGGCGATTACATTTTATTTAAATGCACGTTCGAGGTTTATTTGGGCCAAAAGCAGAAAAGCAGCGTTTTACTATAGCTCCCTATCCGAGGCATGAGAAATCCGTTCGAGGTTTTTTCAATGTTCCTAATGTTGAAGCTTCACGAATGATGTTAGGAAAATCGGCGATTATTTATTTCGTGCGTTCGAGTTTATTTGGGCCAAAGCGAAGCGGCATTTCTCCTATCCGACCTTGATCCGTTCGAGTTTTTTTCAATGTTACTAATATTAAGAACTACGAATGATGTTAGGAAAATCGGCGATTATTTTATTTAAATGCGTTCGAGGTTTATTTGGGCCCAAAGCTTGAGAAAGCAATTTTATACTGTCAGAGCATAATCGGATTCGAGTTTTCCATTGTTTCACCCCAATATTAGCTTCACGAATGATGTTCTAGGGAGAAAATCAAGCGATTCTATTTTTATTTAAATGCGTTCGAGTTTATTTGGGCCAAAAGCGAGAAAGCGGCATTTTCTTACATCGAGCGCCAATCCGTTCGAGTTTTTTTCAATGTTCCCCTAATGACAGCTTACGAATGATGTTCTAGGAAAATCAAGCGATTCTATTTTATTTAAATGCGTTCCCGAGGTTTATTTGGTAAAGCGAGAAAGCGAGCGTTTTCTATACTGTCAGAGAGCATGATCCGTTCGAGAGTTTTTTTCAATGTTCCTAATATTGGCTTACGAATGATGTTCTAGGAGAAAATCAAAAGCGATTCTATTTTATTTAAAATGCGTTCGAGGTTTATTTGGGCCAAAGCGAGCAGTTTTCTCCTATCAGAGCCTTGATCAGTTCGAGAGTTTTTTCCATTATTTCCTAATATTGAAAACTACGAATGATGTTCTAGGGAGAAAATCAAGCGATTCTATTTGACATTTTTATTTAAATGCGTTCGAGTTTATTTGGGCCAAAGCGAGAAAGCGGCATTTCTCCTATCCGAGAGCATAATCCGTTAGGAGTTTTCAATGTTCCCCTAATATTGAAACTACGGGCGGTATTCTGGGAAAATCAGCGATTCTATTTTTATTTAAATGCGTTCGAGTTTATTTGGGCCAAAGCAGAGAAAGCGGCATTTCTCTATCCGAGCGCAATCCGTTCGAGTTTTTTTCAATGTTCCCCTAATATTGGCTTGAATGATGTTCTAAGGAGAAAATCAAGCGATTACATTTTATTTAAATGCGTTCGAGTTTTATTTGGTAAAGCAGAGAAAGCGGCATTTTCTCCCTATCGAGCGCCAATCCGTTCGGGAGTTTTTTTCAATGTTCCCCTAATATTGAAAACTACGAATGATGTTCTAGGAAAATCAGCGATTCTATTTTATTTAAATGGATTCGAGTTTATTTGGGCCCAAAGCACGAGAAAGCGGCATTTCTCCTATCGAGCGCCAATCCGTTCGAGTTTTTTCAATGTTCGTAATATTGGCTTACGAATGATGTTCTAGGGAAAATCAAGCGATTCTATTTTATTTAAATGCGTTCGGAGTTTATTTGTGCCAAAGCAGCGGCATTTTCTCTATCGAGGCATGATCGTTGAGTTTTTTCAATGTTCCCCTAATATTGAAAACTACGAATGATGTTCTAGGAAAATCAAGCGATTCTATTTATTTAAAATGCGTTCGAGGTTTATTTGGGCCAAAGCGAGGGAAAGCGGCGTTTCTCTATCCAGAGCCTTGATCAGTTAGGAGTTTTTTTGATGTTAAAAAGCAAATATTGGCTTCTGAATGATGTTCCTGGGAGAAAATCCAGCGATTCTATTTTATTTAAAATGCGTTCCCAATTTATTTGGGCCAAAGCGAGAAAGCGGCATTTCTCACATCGAGCGCAATCCGTTGAAGTTTTCAATGTTCACACTGGCCATTAGGCACACGAATGATGTTAGGGAGAAAATCAGCGATTATTTTTATTTAGTACGTTAAAGGTTTATTTGGGCCAAAGCGAGAAAAGCGGCATTTCTCCTATCCGAGCGCCAATCCGTTCGAGTTTTTTCAATGTTCCCCCTAATATTGGCTTACGAATGATGTTCTAGGAGAAAATCAAAAGCGATTCTATTTTTATTTGTCACGTTCGAGTTTATTTGGGCCAAAAGCAGCATTTTCTCTATCCGAGCGCAATCCGTTAAGTTTTTTCGATGTTCACAATATTGAAACTACGAATGATATTCTAGGGAGAAAATCAGCGATTCTATTTTTATTTAAATGCGTTCGAGTTTATTTGGGCCAAAAGCAGCGGCATTCTCTATCGAGCGCAATCCGTTCGAGTTTTTTCAATGTTCCCTAATATTGGCTTACGAATGATGTTACAGGAAAATCAAGCGATTACATTTTATTTAAATGCGTTCGAGGAGTTTATTTGGGGTAAAAAGCGAGAAAGCGGCATTTCTCATATCCGAACGCAATCCGTTCGAGTTTTTCAATGTTCCCCCTATTGGCTTCACGAGATGATGTTCTAGGGAAAATCAAGCGATTCTATTTATTTTATTTAAATGCGTTCGGGTTTGTTTTGGTAGCGAGAGACTTTCTCTCTCTGTCAAGGCATGGTCGGATTCGAGAGTTTTTTTGATGTTCCTAATATTGGAGCACAGAGATGATGTTACAGGAGAAATCAGCGATTCTATTTTTATTTAAATGCGTTCGAGTTTATTTGGTAAAGCGAGAAAGCGGCATTTTCTCTATCGAGCCTTGTCAGATTTAGAGTTTTTTTGATATTCACTTTCAATATTAAACTACGGAGAATGATGTTCTGAAAGGAAAATCAAGCGATTCTATTTTATTTAAAATGCGTTCGAGTTTATTTGAGGCCAAAGCAGAAAGCGGCATTTCTCCTATCGAGCGTCAGATTCGGAGTTTTTTTTCAGTGTTCACCTAATATTAGCTTTAGAATGATGTTCTAGGAGAAAATCAAGCGATTCTATTTTTATTTAAATGCGTTCGAGGTTTATTTCAGGCCAAAAGCGAGAGAAAGCGTTTCTCTTTATCCCAGAGCCTTGATCGGATTTAGGGTTTTTCGATGTTCCCTAATAATATTGGCTTACGAATGATGTTTGGGAGAAAATCAAGCGATTCTATTTTATTTAAATGCGTTCCCCAGTTTATTTGGGCCAAAGCGAGAAAGCGGCATTTCTCCTATCAGGCAGCAATCCGTTCGAGTTTTTCAATGTTCCCTAATATTAGCTTACGAATGATGTTCCTAGGAAAATCAAGCGATTCTATTTTATTTAAATGCGTTCGAGTTTATTTGGGCCAAAAGCGAGAAAAGCGGCATTTCTCCTATCCGGCGCAATCCAGATTCGAGGTTTTTTTTCAATGTTCCCCTAATGGCTTCTGAATGATGTTCTAGGGAGAAAATCAAGCGATTCTATTTTTATTTAAATGCGTTCGAGTTTATTTGGGCCAAAGCGAGAAAAGCGGCATTTCTCTATCCGAGCGCCAATCCGTTAGGAGTTTTTCAATGTTCCCCCTAATGAAACTACGAATGATGTTCTGGGAGAAAATCAGCGATTCTATTTTATTTAAATGCGTTCGAGTTTATTTGGTAAAGCGAGAAAGCAAATCTTTTCTCTCTTCCAAAGGCATAATCGGATTCGAGTTTTTTTTCAATGTTCCCCCTAATGATAGCTTCACGAATGATGTTCTAGGAGAAAATCAAAAGCGATTCTATTTTATTTAAATGCGTTCGGGTTTATTTGGGCCAAAGCGGCGGCATTTCTCCCTATCCAGCGCAATCCGTTCGAGTTTTTTTTCAATGTTCCTAATATTGGCTTCTGAATGATGTTCTAGGAGAAAATCAAGCGATTCTATTTTTATTTCGTGCGTTAGTTTATTTGGGCCAAAGCAGAGAAAAGCGGCATTTTCTCTATCCGAGCATAATCAGATTCGGGATTTTTTCAATGTTCCCCTAATATTAGCGTAAAAATGATGTCTAGGAGAAAATCAAAGCGATTCTATTTTATTTAAATAAGATTTCGAGGTTTATTTGGTAAAAGCGAGAAAGCGGCGTTTTCTACTATCCGAGCGATCCGTTAGGAGTTTTCGATGTTGCAATATTAGACACGAATGATGTTAGGGAAAATCAAGCGATTCTGTTTTATTTAAATGCGTTCGAGGTTTATTTGGGCCAAAGCGAGGAAAGCGGCATTTCTCTACATCGAGCATGATCCGTTCGAGTTTTTTTTCAATGTTCCCCCCTAATATTAACCACGAATGATGTTACAGGAGAAAATCGGCGATTACATTTTATTTAAATGCGTTCGAGGTTTATTTGGGCCAAAAGCGAGAAAAGCGGCATTTCTCTATCCGACATGATCAGATTCGAGGTTTTTTGATATTCACTGTATTGTTTACGAATGATGTTCTAGGGAGAAAATCAAGCGGTCTATTTTTATTTAAATGCGTTCGAGGTTATTTGGGCGAAAGCGAGAGAGAAAGCGGCATTCTTTCTCCCTATCCAGAGGCACTTAATCCGTTTGAGTTTTTTTCAATGTTCCCTAATATTGGAACTACGAATGATATTACAGGAGAAAATCAAGCGATTCTATTTTATTTAAATGCGTTCGAGTTTATTTGAAAGCGAGAAAACGGCATTTTCTCTATCCGAGCGCAATCCGTTCGAGGTTTTTTTCAATTCCCCTAATATTGGCTTCACGAATGATGTTCTAGGAGAAAATCAAGCGATTCTATTTTTATTTAAATGCGTTCGGGTTTAATTTGGGCAAAGCGAGAAAGCGGCATTTCTGTCAAAGGCCTTGATCCGTTGAGTTTTTCAATGTTCCTAATATTGGTTACGAATGATGTTCTAGGAGAAAATCAAGCGATTCTATTTTATTTAAATGCGTTCGAGTTTATTTGGGCCAAAGCGAGAAAAGCGGCATTTTCTCTCCCTATCGAGCATAATCCGTTCGGGTTTTCAATGTTCCCTAATGGCCAACTACGAATGATGTTCTAGGGAAAATCAGCGATTATTTTATTTAAATGCGTTCGAGTTTATTTGGGCCAAAGCGAGAAAGCGGCATTACTTCTCCTATCCAGAGCATGATCGGATTTAGAGTTTTTTTCAATGTTCCCCTAATATTAGCTTCTGAATGATGTTCTAGGAAAATCAGCGATTATTTTATTTAAATGCGTTCGAGGTTATTTGGGCCAAAGCGAGAAAAGCGGCATTTCTCTATCCGAGCGCCAATCCGTTCGAGGTTTTCATTCCCCTAATATTGGCTTCACGAATGATGATGTTCTGGAGAAAATCAAGCGATTCTATTTATTTAAATGCGTTCGGAGGTTTATTTTGGGCCAGCTTGAGAAAGCGGCATTTTCTCCTATCCGAGCCTTGATCAGATTCGAGGTTTTTTTTTCAATGTTCCCCTAATGTTGGCTTACGAATGATGTTCTAGGGAGAAAATCAGCGATTCTATTTTATTTAAATGCGTTCGAGTTTATTTGGGCCAAAGCGAGAAAAGCGGCGACCCTTTCTCCTATCGAGCGCCCAATCCGTTCGAGTTTTTTCAATATTTCCCTAATATTAGCTTCACGAATGATATTTTAGGGAGAAAATCAAGCGATTCTATTTTATTTAAATGCGTTAGAGTTTTATTTGGGCCAAAGCGAGAAAAGCGGCATTTCTCCTATCGAGCGCAATCCGTTCGAGGTTTTTTCAATGTTCCCTAATATTAGCTTAGAATGATGTTCTAGGAAAATCAAGCGATTCTATTTATTTAAATACGTTCGAGTTTATTTGGGCCAAAAGCGAGAAGCGGCATTTTCTCATATCCGAGCACTTAATCCGTTCGAGTTTTTTTAATGTTCCCCTAATATTATTAGCTTCACAGGCTGATGTTCCTAGGAAAGTCAAGCGATTCTATTTTATTTAAATGGATTCGAGGTTTATTTGGGCCAAAGCGAAAAGCATTTCTATCCGAGCGCCAATCCGTTAAGTTTTTTCAATGTTCCCCCTAATATTGGCTTACGAATGATGTTCTAGGAAATGGCGATTATTTATTTAAATGCGTTGAGTTTATTTGGGCCAAAGCGAAGCGGCACATTTTCTCTATCCAGAGGCACTTAATCCAGGTTAGGGTTTTTTTGATGTTAACAATATTAGGCTTCTGAATGATGTTCTGGGAGAAAATCAAGCGATTCTATTTTATTTAAATGCGTTCGAGGAGTTTATTTGGACAACAGAGAAAAGCGGCATTTTACCCTGTCGAGCGCAATCCGTTCGAGGTTTTTTTCAATGTTCCCCTAATATTGAAAACTACGAATGATGTTCTAGGAAAATCAAGCGATTCTATTTATTTACGTGCGTTCGAGTTTATTTGGGCCAAAAGCGAGAAAGCGGCATTTCTCCCTATCCGAGAGAGCGCCCAATCCCGTTCGAGTTTTTTTTCAATGTTCCCCTAATATTAGCTTACAAATGATGTTCTGGGAGAAAATCAAGCGATTCTGTTTTAGTTTGTATGTTCGAGTTTATTTGGGCCGAAACGAGAAAACGGCATTTTCTCCTATCCGAACGCAATCCGTTCGAGTTTTTTTTCAATGTTCCCCTAATCTTAGCTTACGAATGATGTTCTAGGAGAAAATCAAGCGATTCTATTTTATTTAAATGCGTTCGAGTTTATTTGGGCCAAAAGCGAGAAAGCGGCATTTCTCTATCCGAGCGCGAATCCAGTTCGAGTTTTCAATGTTCCCCTATTAGCTTACTTGAATGATGTTCTAGGGAGAAAATCGGCGATTCTATTTTATTTAAATAGATTCGGGGTTTATTTGGGCCGCTTGAGAAAGCGGCATTTCTCCTATCGAGCATAATCCGTTCGAGAGTTTTTTCAATGTTCCCCAATATTAGCTTCTGAATGATGTTCTAGGAAAATCAAAGCGATTCCTATTTTATTTAAATGCGTTCGAGGTTTATTTAGGCCAAAAGCGAGAAAGCGGCATTTCTCCTATCCGAGGCATAATCCGTTCGAGTTTTTTCAATGTTCGCAATATTGGAAACTACGAGACGGTATTGCAGGGAAAATCAAGCGATTCTATTTTATTTAAATCAGATTCCCCAAAGTTGTTGGGCCCAAAAGCGAGAAAGCGGCGTTTTCTCTATCCAGAAGCCTTGATAGTTGAGTTTTTTTCAATGTTCCCCAATATTGGCTTCTGAGATGATATTTAGGAAAATCAAGCGATTCTATTTTATTTAAATGCGTTCGAGTTTATTTGGGCCAAAAGCGAGGAAAACGGCATTACTTCTCCCTATCGAGCGCAATCCGTTCGAGGTTTTTTTCAATGTTCCCCTAATTAGCTTACGAATGATGTTCTGGGAGAAAATCAAAGCGATTCTATTTTATTTAAATGCGTTCGAGTTTATTTGGGCCAAAGCGAAAGCGGCATTTTCTCTATCCAGGCCTTGATCCGTTGAGTTTTTTCAATGTTCCCCTAATATTGGCTTACGAGAATGATGTTCTAGGGAGAAAATCAAGCGATTCTATTTTATTTAAATGCGTTCGAGTTTATTTGGGCCAAAGCGAGAAAGCGGCATTTTCTCTCATATCAGACGCAATCCGTTGAGTTTTTCAATGTTCCCCTAATATTAGCTTACAGTGATGTTAAGGAGAAAATCAAGCGATTCTATTTTATTTAAATGCGTTCGGCGAGTTTATTTGGGCCAAAGCGAGAAAAGCGGCATTTTCTCTCCTATCGAGCGCAATCCGTTAGGTTTTTTCAATGTTCCCCTAATGGCTTACGAATGATGTTCTAGGGAGAAAATCAAGCGATTCTATTTTATTTAAATGCGTTAGAGTTTATTTGGGCCAAAGCGAGAAAGCGGCATTTTCTCCTATCCAGAGCACTTGTCAGATTCGGAGTTTTTTTCAATGTTCCCCCTAATAGTAGCTTCACGAATGATGTTACAGGAGAAAATCAAGCGATTCTATTTATTTTATTTAAATGGTTCGAGTTTATTTGGTAAAAGCAATCCGTTCGGAGTTTTTTCAATGTTCCCTAATATTAGCTTACGAATGATGTTCTAGGAGAAAATCAAGCGATTCTATTTTATTTAAATGCGTTCGAGGTTTATTTGGGCCAAAGCGAGAAAGCGGCGACTTTTCTCCCTATCGAGCGCAATCCGTTGGGAGTTTTTTTCAATGTTCCCTAATATTGGCTTCGAATGATGTTCTAGGAGAAAATCAAGCTGATTATTTTATTTAAATGCGTTAAAGGAGTTTATTTGGGCCAAAGCGAGGAAAGCGGCATTTTCTCTT
>JADFUC010001315.1:0-30601 GCA_019722365.1 Lithospermum erythrorhizon
TCAGTATTACTTCGTTCAGTTACGTATTGCTAGAATCTGGGTTGTCGATTCGACATTCTTTTTCTTGAAAACTGCTTGATTATTATTATTGCTAGCCTTTGAGTACTCCATATCACTTGAAACTTCTGAATTGTTTGCAAGTGATGTTTTGAGAAATGGATTTAGTAAGTTCCCTTTTAGTGTTCTATCAAATCTTGAGATTTATTTGCTTTGAAAATGTGTTTTGAGTTTGTTGATGAGTCTCTGCAGCTTGTTAACAATATTTATAGTGTTTGGAACTTAATAAGTAGTAATAACATAATTAAAAATCAGAAAAAACAATAAGTCTATAATGGTGGTCTGATTATTATATTATGGTTTTTAAACAGCTGTAATAAAAACATGATGAAATACCCAAGTTGGGGTTCTTTCAATAAATTATAGGTTCCGGTCAGCATATTTTGGTGGAAAATGTTGTAGTGTGCATGTGGCTACAGTTCAATTTATGATCAGCTTAGTCAATATTGGTACTCTGTGACTGGGTGTTCTAGTTTCGTCTTATTTTAAGTTGCATGAGAATGAGATTTACATGCATGTATGATTTTTGGATAATGATATAAATCAAATAATTAATTACACTATTTACGTTTCTATTTATTGTAAAGTACTTTTTAATATATAATTTTTGCATTTCATTTTAGATCAACTTAGAAACAATTCTTTTATTACTCTATTCATTCCAAATTGTATGTTTTATTTTTCCAAAATGAAAATCTCATTATTGGTTCCATTTTTACCAAATAAAGAAAAAAAATAGAGATAAAATGAACTTTATGAGATGAGTTTGTTTTTTTTAAAAATTTGTACAAAATCAAAATGGACATACAAATTGAAATTGAGGGACTATAATAAATGTAATGTGTACGTTATGAACTCTTTGTTATTACATAGGGATGAAACTAGTGAACTACGTGACAAATTTCTTCAATATTTAACTTACATGAGACATATTGGGGAAAGGGTAAATACTATCTAGATCCATGAATTTAAAGATGTCAATTGCATTACTGAGTTTTTTATGTTACATTTTAGGTTATTGAATTTTATCATACATGTCAATAGAATCTTTTAATATTGAATCAAATATTTTATTGAACATTATACCATTCCATATAAATACTTTAATATTTAATTGATTAATACAAAATAATTTATTTTCATTTGAAACTTATTAAATTTAGTCGTTATTATTATTTTAAATAAAAATAAATAAGATATGGCAATTCAAAAATAAAATTACCCCCAAGTGTCCTCATCAACTATATTATCATGAGTCATAGAGGGTGTTTGGTTAAACTTATTTTTTGTCAAAATTAATTTATAAGTTCATTTGGCAAAAAATAAGTCTGAAAACAAGTGTCTGGTTAACCTATAAGTTGAATAAATCAACTTATAAGTTGAAATAAAAAAAGTAGTAAATTCTAACTTTTTTTCAACTTTTTTTGCTTCAACTTATAAATTGGTTTGATTAAGTAATTTACTTAATTACTCCTAAATATTTAACTTTATACCTTCCCAGATTTGGAAGTACCTTGGTTGGGCCAGGGTGTGGCCACAACACCTGATCCGGACTAGAGTTGTGCATGAGCTGAGTCATACCGAACAACTTTTCTCAGTTAGGGTCGGGTGAGCCGAGACTCGAGCTCATTAACAATTTTAATCCGGACCTCTACATTCCCTTATTGAGAAAGGTTGGTTGTGCACTTGTCATCAAATTTATGCTTCAAGTCTTGTATATCGGATGTGAATCTTATCCCTGGCCACTGTGGGATTGCCATTGAGCTTTAGCAAACAACTTGTACCCACATGTGGTTTCTGCCCAAAGTAAGAACGGTTCTTAATACTACCTCCATTCCATCGTCCATTTGTTTCTTAATGATCAAAATTAATAAATATGTGGTTTTAATCAATACAAACGTCTTTGATTTGAATCAAAATTTGATTTAATACGTCATAATTTGAAGTTTGACTATCTTTTAGTGATGGAGGGAGTATTATCAATTGCCTTACATGTGAAGCAAACATAAGTACACCTATGGAAGGAAAAAAAAATTACTTCCCACTTCCATGTGTAGCTCAAGCAGAAATTCAACAATTAACAACAAAGAATCTTGGAACATTTGCAAGATTAAGTATTAAAGCATACAGTTGTTTGTTACTTATTTTAATGAAACTGATGAAAAAGAAAAAGGCCTCAAAATGAACTTTTAGTTGGGAAAAAAATGTTGCTTAGTTTGTAATTGCTTCTGATTATGTAAAGAAGTGATGAATCTGTACACTTGTATTTCTTGGTCAGTTCAGAGAGTTCCAACTAGCTGTGTTTGCTTGTGACTACTTGGCATCCACCATTTGTGAAATCCAACTAGATCATTGCTCTCTTCTTCATCTGGAGGGGGCAAATTAAGATCAAGAAAGTCTCTTTCTTCTTTGGGTGATTTCTGTATAACACTGCTCTGATTGTTTTTTGCATCTGTTATTAAGTGTGATCTTTTGTGACCACCTAAAGCTTGACCCGATGGGAAAACTTTGAAGCAAATTGGACATTCATGAACTTTAGTACTCTTCCTAGACTCATGATCTTTCTCAAACTTTTCCTTGATGCATTTGATCACTTTACTACTTTCAGCAGTTTGATTTGGGGAAAGCTCTGTCTCAGTGCTTTTTTCGCTGCTATCGATCTTCGAAGTAAGGCAGCCTTTGATCCTTCTGTGACTTGCTCTATGTCCACCTAAAGCCTGGAAAGAATGGAATCTTCTGTTGCAAGAAATGCACTCAAATGAATTTTTCTTTACAAAGCCTTCAGAAAATTCAATTTCAGCAAAAGAATTGCCCTGTTTTTTGAGATCATGCAGATCAATACATTTTCTCTTGCTTGAGTTTCCCTTTCTGGGGTTGCCCATTTTCTGGATTTTATCATTTTCTTTGATCTTATTTATTTCTTTGGACACCTCAAATCCATTGCCAGAATCCATCTTGGTACTGTTAGCAATGCAATTTTCTGAAATATCAATAGTTTGAACTTCTGATATTTTGATTTTTGGCCTATTTGTTGACATCCCATAATCTCTGGAGAGTAAAAGCAAACTCATTGCAGCCTCTTCTGGTTCTTGATCAATATCAGAAACACAAGGCGAGGAAGATGAAGCATTAAAAACATTCGAATTTTCCGATATTTTCTCGTCTCTTCTTGATCTCTTCTGATCAGAACTATCAATGGAATCTTCCTCCAGATTGTTTGATACTTTCTCAGAATGAAATTTCATGTGGCCAAACAATGTTTTCCATGATTGGAAACTCTTACCACATTCTTTACAGATCATCTTTGGAAGGAAAGTGTCATCTTCACTTGACTTCACAAACTTGTTAGTCTTCTTGGGGTTCTCTCTTAGACTATAACCAACATTGGAAAAATCATTAAAATGATCAATTCTTTTCTTTTCACCATTGAATTGTTGATTGGTTAGAGGAGGAAGTTTCTTTGCATAGTGACCTTTTTCATCAGGTTCAGCTGAACTGATCAAATGAGTTCTCATATGACCTCCTAAAGATCTTCCAGAATGGAAGCTTTTGTTGCAGAATTTGCAGGCATGTTTCATTTCTTGATCTTCTTCCATTGAAATAATGAAAAATATCAACTACCCAAGATCAAGAATTGGTCTAAAATTACAAAGGTTGTCTAAAAGCTACAACTTTGCACTCATTGTGAAAAGTAATGAAATAGTGGACCAAGAAAGTAAAGGAAAATGGATCAGAAAGCAAGGTTGAAGTTGAAAGCTTTGCTGGTAAATGAAGTGAAAGATTGAATAATTTTTCATATTTGAACAGATTAAAGATGATAGATTTCAGTTTTCATGCATAATATTTGTAAGAGAGCAAGTAAGCAAGATGTGCTATGGTGAAAAAAGCAATGAAAGATGAGCTAAGCTAGCTAGCTGGAGGGGAGGGGGGGTATGCTACTTCTATATGGACTATTGGTAAATGCTTGTTTCTTGCTAGTAGCTTTATGGTAGTTTGAGGAGAATGGTCTGCTGTCTTTGTTTCAAATGGTGGTTAGCAATTAAGGATATATATATCTAAAATATATATACATGAAAAAGGAGTTTGATTTTACTTTACTCCAACTATGTTTACTTTTTATTATTCTTTATATTGTCTTGTTTGATAGAAGAAAAAAATCCCTACTGTGATAAAGAAAAGACCATTTTCACCCAAAGTCAATTTTGTTGAGAATATGCACATATATTGAGTGTTTATCTTGACTTTTTGGTAAAAGAAAATATTCCATATGAGATGAAGAAAATACCATTTTCACTGTAAAATATTTAGCTTGGGAATTAGTTAATTCATATATAGGGTGAGAATAGTATAATAGGAGTAATTCAGTGGTCCAATTCACATTATTTGTTGAATCACAATGAAATAGAATAAGCTCAAGAAAGCAGGTATGTTGTGAGTGGTGGAATCGTAATGATTTTTTATATAAGGAACTGATTAGTGTCATAAATGCTTATAGAAAAATATAAATTTGAGATAATATAATTTTTGAGGCCAGCAGTGGTATATTCATAAATGTGCAGTCCTCGATTGCGCATGCGTCGGTCAGCGAGCAACTTGTAGAGGAAATTTCTGGGGTCTTCTTGACTTCATTTAGCATTTCGACAACATGGAAAATGCAAAACCCGACACAGGGGGTATCTTTGGAAGAGTGTGATACTGAGATTAGAGCAATGAGGCAAGGGTGCATCGCCTGAAACAATATTTGATATGTGAGCATTTTGTCGATTAAGGTATTGGATATCTTTTTGTTATGGCTGATATTACTTTTAAACCCGGTGGGGAATGTGACCGATACTTTATGAATATTGTATCTTAAAGGTGTTGAAATGTGTCAGTGTCTTAGATGGTGATTTAAATATATCATCAGAGCGATATTTAAATGTGTCAAATCCATTGTGTGTAAATATCATGGGTGTGTCAAATCAAGTATGTGTAAATATGTCGCCCCGTTGATATGTAAATGTATTAAATCCAGGCCGTGTGTAAATATCTGCGCCGGATTTGTGTCGTCAAACGTATTGTAAATATTAGGATGGTGTAAGAACCGGATTGCCTTTGGAGAGAAAGGAAGAAGGTGTTCTTTGGTTAAGTGGTGAAATAATATTTGGTAGGCTTTTTTTAATATATATATACGTATATATAAGGCACTAGTGCTTTTCTTACAATTCGGTGCTTTTTCACAGTGAAGTTGGGACTACATATATAAGAATAGAGTGAGATGAAAACACAAATTATTCGATATGGGGCGTGTCGTATATCTGAATCATCCCAGATGATGAGAAAGTTAGTGGATTTAGTTATGGTATGTTAGAGTTTAGTAATGTGTGTCAGTAGGAGCACTGCCTCATATCTACCCAATTTTAGGCTACGTATCTCGTCCCGTTTCGAATCGCAACTGGCGTTATAAATGCTTTTGATATCATGGCTACATGCTTGAGTTAAATGAAATCGTTGAATACGCAGGGACATGTTGAATGTCGCCATAGATTATTAATGTTGATAAATTATTAAGCTATGATAATTTTTAAAAAAGAATTAATTTTTTTTTAAATACTTAATAAATTTTTTTTTAAAAAAATTTAAGAGGGACTTATATCCTAGTTGCTCCTAGTGTATGTTGTCATTGGGACTAGAAATATCATTTAGCTTAGTAATTATTTGTTTTATTTTCTTACAACAGTTTGTATGGAGGAGAAATCCATGCAAGAAGCAAAGATAAAAGGAGGTAAAGGGAATCATACGCCAGCTAAAATCTAATGGCTAGAAATTATGAAGGAGTATATATGGAGTTTGATAATCTCAATGCTAAAAAATAGATCATTAAACCTCTCATACTCAAAGGTCTAACTGCAAGAAACTAATCAACTATTCTTTTCTTTGTCTTGTTATTTTTGAAGCCTACATCACAAAGTGAAGTGTTAAAGAAGGTTTCCACTTGGTTGGTTTTATTCTATTTGGGGCTTCTACATTTCCCACTCATATTTCTTGAGCATATATTGAATGCTTCAAAGATATCTAAATGTGGGTCCCATTAGCATGGATCATTGATGTCACTTTGCTTGCCAATTAGAGCTCGACAAGTATGCACATCATTTTATTTGGTTGTTTTTCATAGACAAAAAAAGGATGTTAAACATTGAAGTTTGAAGTTGGAATTATAAGATCTTACTCCACATCAAATATGTAGGAGATTGTCTATGAGCTCCAAGTGTTTTGAAAGAAGTAGCACTCAGCTCGGCGGCTAGGGGAACTCATGCGCGAGCCATTTAGACAAGTGATATAATATTTCGATTTAAAGTGGGTGATGTAATAAGATCGATATAATTTAATTGATACTATTAGTACCATCAAGAATAGTTTTGTTATTAAGAGTAACTAAAGCAATGAGAATATAATGAAATCTACATTACTAATAAGCTAGCAATGAGAATATAATGAAATCGGACATTACTGATGACGATTCGAGCAATAATAACTAGCCGGCCAATGGCATGGTGCATATTTTTGCCGGCTCACATTGCACATACGGTCAATTGACTGTCTTGTTAACAACACAGAACAAAAATCACAAACTGGTATAAGCGGATTCAGAATCAACTTTCAAATAAAACGATGTACAAATATTGAAAAGAAATTGTATATGAGTAATAAATATTACCCAATATTTTATTTTAACACTTTTGAGCATTATTAAAATAAAAGAATATAAAAATTATGAGATAATAATACCAATTAATCATGTAATGCATAGGCGGTCCGTCTATACAAAATGGTGATGGAACTATGGGTGTACCCCACCACCCCCTAATCCAATATAATTCCATTATTACTTTCTTTCAAAAAATATTTCATCTTCCTTTTACATTTTTATATTTTTTCTTATTTATCCGATATTAATTCATCATAAATTGTGGTTTCCATACAAATCATACACAATTGGTTGCTTTAAACACCTCATATCTTTTGTGTGAGTCTAAGCCGGCAACTTAGTACATAATCTAGCTGTAAGCTCTGTGTTTCCAAGCTTTCCAACTTCGTTTCTTTTGTTGTTTGTGTAACATTAATTAACAAAGCGGCACATAATTAGTAATTACGAGGAAATGCGTATGTGATTCTATTGGATGTTCTTTTGTCACATTGTACTCACATAGGAAACTTAGTGCATACTAAGTACTACTGGTAATAATATCATACTCCGTACTCAATAATTTTGTCGACTCTATTTTATTACTGAGTATTAGTAATTCATCACTTGTGGGTAAGTTTTAGTGGTGGAGTACAACTTTAGACTAAATAAGTGAAAATATATGTGAAAAAGTTAGAGGTTATAAAATGATGAGTATATAATTTAGGTTGCAATATGATCCATCATTTTTATATGGGAATTCGATCGATTAAATGTATAGTTGGATCTATACATAGCATACTGGTGCAATTACACCATCAGAATTTTAATTTTTAAAATGTCTAATATATATATTGTTAAAATTAACAAACATTAGTAATACATGTGCATGCACATTATATCAGCATGATTTGGGCAAAACTTTTTCCTTGTTCATGCACACTAGTGTCGCAATAGGTCATAAATAATTACATCTATAGTCCCAAAGAAAATACATGAAATTTTGTTGTCAAAGATGGATTGTCGTGTAGATTAAGCACCAAAAAGTATGAAAATATATTTTCTTCTAATAATAAGAACACATGATTGATGACCATTATTAGCAATGCATGTGCACAATCTAGTTTATAAATATGGTCAATATTCTTACATTAAAGTACATACTAACATACGGAGTACTATTTTATCTACTTTCACTTATAAATTAAACTATAGTCAAGGAGCACAAACTAATTAATTAATTTACAATCACAATAAATAAATAGTATGTATTATAAAACACCCCTATAATAGATAAGTATACCTTTTAAATGTTTACTCAATCCAAAGCCCAAAATGCCTAAATAAATCTACATTTTCCTAACAAAGTGAACACATCTAAAAGTAGTTTTTATTATTGAACAAAGTTAACTTCACTAGAGATTGAGTAAAAGAGTCGAAATATTTAAATGCTCAATTTGACAAGCTAGCTAAGCAAACTCCTTCATAAATAAGGACATATATAATAAAGTTGCCCAACTTTGGCTTTGTAAGTGCTTGCTTGGTCAATTTTCTGTCCTGTTTTGCTCCCAATCTTGGACTCATCCTATAGGCAGTACCCAAGCTGGGGTCTTACTATAGTTGCATATATAATTACCAAACAAGAAATTAGGGGTGATTACAATGACACATACAGCTTGCAGGTAATCAACAGTTCAGCACCATTAAAAAAGTTAATTGAACATTATTGGATTGTACTCGAGTCATCCTTGATAATGGAGAATTGCAAATTACCCTTCATATTACATAAGTTTGAGCTAGTAATGGTTCCAAAATTTAAACCATTATACACTAAGGTCCTAAATTAATGAAACCATTATCACGAACTTAACATTTTTTTTTTTTGCAATTTTGACAAGGACTTTAACCGAACATTTATCCAATTACAAGGACTAAATTGCTACACGATAACATATTTACTGTATATTTTATTACACCCTTTTATTTTCGACCAAGAATTCAATTATGGATAAATTTTTCCTATAACTTGTTTGGACACTAAAATTTACTCACTCCATCTCAAAAAAAATTGACAATCCGAATTAATCCATATCATCAATCCAGTGAAACACATGTACTCGATATACATTAACCTTAACCTAAAAGTATCTACATAACAAATAAAACCTTAATGTGCTTGTCTATTATATGTTGACCCTTGACCAATTCAATGTATGTGTGTGAGGTGGGGTGGGGGTGAGGGGTGACTAACCGACTATTAATAAATTAATTAGTAACAAACACGTTAAGATTTAATCATGGCCAACTTATTGTGATGGTAGTTAGAATAATAGAGAGTTCAGTGGAACTGCTTTTATAAGAAAGGCTTAAAAATAAGTGTTAGATACTGGGATTGCAAGATAACTTTGTATGTTCACTCTAAAGTGAAGTAAAAGCTCGTCCGAAAGAAGAGATACGAGAAAATGAATGATGCTATGTCAAAAGATCATTAAAGTAAAAAGAAGATGGATAGGATGTTGTCAAAGTGATTACTCCATTGTTTTATGAAAAGTAATTAATGTTATTGAATACGGAGTATCAATCTTGATTTTTATTTTGTTGTCAAATAAAGTGCGAGTAGAGATTTTTTATTTTTTTTAATTAATGTTGAAGAGTATGATTATATAGTATTGCAAATTACAAATAATTAATACTACCTAACTAAACATAGTTAGAGTACTACAAAGAAAATAGAGAATATGTTGTCGATTTAAAACACTAAAAGGCCTCTTTGTAGAAGCTTTGGGTCGGATCTTATTGATATTGAGGGCTTGTCGGCAGTAAATTTTTTTTTGAAACGTTAAGAATAAAGAATTTTGGAAATGTTGGTGAGATCGATGTTTGGTATTATTCTCGTAGTTTTGACTCTAACTCGAATGATCAATGCAATTGAATTGAAATACTTATGTGTGAGTTGTATTTAGATGATTATCTCTCTGTAGTTTATGCTTTAGTGCTTTCTGAAAATGATATGATAGCTATGCGTATAGTAATTATTTTTCTTTTGTATTATGAAAGTCTTTCATTAAATGCTAATATTAATCTTCCTATTAATTAGTTTCCTATTTTTGTAATAAATATGGCTGTTAAATCTGATGACATTAAACTTCTAAACTCAAAAGAAATTCTCACAAAATTTCGGAAGAAAATATGTAAGAATAAAACTCCATTGAAATGGAAATTCAAGAGTTAGGGCAATAATCAAACCCAAAATCACAAAAATTGAATAAAATGGTGAAAATAAGCGAAAATAAAGGCAGTACTTTTTTGAACCATTAGAGTATAATTCGGTTGATTTTTCAATTTAAAGTAAAATACCGTGTTGAAATTGTAAAACATGGTGCAAGTTACTTTGGATTATAATTTGTTTGATCTGTTTATTAGTGTGAGATGTTATTGTTACACATATGGTATTTTTTGAAGTTTGTTTGTTAAATCGATTTATTGTAGTTTGTATGATGATGCTTGAAGCGTAGGGTGTGAATTAGAGTGAATCGAAGTGTTATGGATTTTATAATGTAGAGATTATTTGTAGATTTGGGAGATGAGCTTGATTTGATTATTACAGGGGAGTAGCTTGGTAGTCAGTATCTTGATATCTTAGAAACTAACAATGTAATGATACTCAGGATTTTGATGAATATAATATAATGTATTAGTATATAGTGGTATTAATGTACTATTAATACGTATCCATCTCATGACAATTATAACATCTGTATTAAATATAAAATAAAAGTGCTTTGATATTATCTTCACTCCGTACCGTATCGATGCATATATTAATTTTTTATTATATCCCAAAAATATCATCATCCTTATAAATTGGTATACCATATTCTTGAATATAATTATATTTGTTGTTTTGATGACTATAATATAAGTATGTATGTGGTATTTGATATGGTATTAATGTAACGTAATTTAATTATTTTAGTTGGAGGTATTTTTTATTGCATTTTAAATTCCATAACAATTAATGTAATATCATATGTAGAAATATGATTGTATTTATAATAATTACCGGAATCATAAATGGAAATAAGTATAATAGTATTTGGTTTATTTTATAAAAATCATATCTGTGTATCTGATAGCGTACAGCATGAAATCATTATACATGACAATGTTATTGACATGTATTTTGTGTTTGGATGCGGCAGGCATTTATTAGTAGCGTCTGCGGCCAATCGTTCGATATCGCGTGAAATCGTGGAGGTAGGTTAAGCTGAGATGGGGAAGTATGTGGTGCAGAAGATGGAAGAAGCCGAATCAACAGGGAATTTGAAAAAACAAATGAAAATTGATGTTGAATGTTTAGAATTTTCTTAATCTGATTTATTGTAATCTTATATGTTATTTTTATTCTATTTATATCATTCTACGATATAGTCACTAACTTTTGTATAATTAATAAAGCTATAGGTATCACGGGTATTAAAAACATATGGAATTTGATCTTCTTTTTAAATGCAATACCCGTAATAGAAATGGTATTTGGCTTATGTCAGCATATAATTTTAAATGTCTTACATATAATATTAAGTATTATAATGATATTTTTTTAATTGATGGTCATTACATCTTGAAATACTTAGATATCAAATATGATATTATTAGCATATTCAAGTATAAAAATATTCATATTGATAATTAATAAAAATTTCTAAAAATGCAGTCATTATAGATTTGGTAAAATATAATGGTATTTTGGTACACCGTACAGCTTACAAATAATTATACCCATTATAATTTGAATGAAATTAAATTGGTATGAAAATTAACGATATTTTCATATTATTTATTTAAGATTTGAAGGATTTTGATTGATTTTAAATTTTCTTAAAAAATGATATGTTTATGAATTGATTGGTTACAAAATCTATAACTTGATTCAAATTAAATAGATCTAAATCTGATCCCAAAATAAAAGAAACAAAAAAGGAAAAAATAAAACAATAAAGGTCTGAGATATGCGATCGTCTTTGCTTTTATTTTATAAAAAAATTAAAAAATTAGAATTCCCAATACATTGCATATTAGTCGTTGGATCAAAAGGTAAGTGATCGGCAATATTCGCGAGATTAAATTTAATCTTAGTTTAAGCATATAAAGTAAGTGCATGAGAAAAACTTCATGAACACTATTAGAAATGGTTCTGTTTTTATTTTATTTTATAAAAGTGTATTAAGGGAAAACAAATGAATTGATACAAGATGTATAAGAATAAATATAACAACTTAGTAGGCAAAGAAAATAATTATGGTATAAGTCATACGGAGTATTTGACAAGTACACAAATATTTTGCAATGTTTACTAAATACAAATCTAATGTAAGTTATTTGACTACTCCGTATATTTTAGCTCATTAAAACTGTCATTTTAATAGTTACTTTAGTGTAATTTCCTTCATAAAGTCATCATAATTTAGCACCAATTATAGTCCTGGATCCATCTTGCAATAAAATATGCAAATTATGAGAATTATAAGACATGCTTGCTACTACGTACTATGTCACAAAGTATATGCCCAAAGTTATTCAACCTACTTATGTGAGCTATCTTGGCGTGGTACATGTAACGTCACAAATTAAAGTATATAAATAAAGAACTTTCCAATAAGATTCTGTAACTAAGGTCAGACCTTTACATTTTGGATTATTTATTTCAAGAGGCATGGATGGACTTTCACGTTAGTGTCTTAAATATAGTATGGGAAATATATGTAATAGTGTTATTGGTGTGCATATTTGGAGGCAGCAAAATATCCACCACCATGATCATCAATATAAATAATTATAGAGACTAATAATCATAATGGATCTATACAAATAGTTGCAGAGACTAATCATAACGGATGGTGTATGAACTCATAAACGACAGATTATTCGTAATGACGAGGTCCAAGTTCAAAAAATATAATGACAAGGCCCACCCTTTGAAGAAAGAAAATAATGGATGGTGTATGTGTGTGCCTTTCCACAGGGTGATAATGGTGTTCATGTGTTCCATTTAATAAGTTCTCACCAGTACTCATGCTTAGAAATACTCGAAATATCAATGAAATCGAAGGAGAAGAACCATTTTCTTTTTTCCCTAGAAAAATATAAATACAAAGTAGAAAATTGTTAACTAAATAAAATTTCACCTAATAATATAACAAAACAAGCCATCAACTATCTGATAATCGATTGAAAGTCTGCATAAGCACACGTATGCTGAAGACAAATTGCAAGTCAGAAATTTATGAGGGAACTTTGACAATGTGTCATAAGATTATTTCACTAATTCATCAGTAAAAGCTAGGCACTAAGAGAGGGAATTACATTTACAGAATACACAACAACTAGGAGGCAGGATCAGCAAGGTCCAACATCGAAGGGTACGCTCAGAATGTTAACACACAATCAAATGAGATGTGTCATTTTCAAGTTATTGGATCGATTGTTGGCAACAAGCATTAATGTAAAAATGCAAGTGTAAAGATTAGTGTTATTAAACATGAAGCAAACCAAGTTACTCAGTACCACCATTTAAACTTGTTTAATCTCAACGCTGTCATTAACTATGTTAGTTTCAGCAAAAAAAGAAGAAGCAAAATGATAACTGATACAAAGGCGTGTACACCAAGAAGAGATAAATGAGCAAGGAATCAGCATAGCTGCACATGTTTCAATAGTTAGTTTGACATGAACTAGTGCTAAGTTATAGTTCATGCCAAGCTTCGACTTCATCTTGTCTGAAAACTAAGGTTTCCAGCTGATGTTTTATATACACGTGATCGCACATAGAGACACATCCACATAAGAGCATTGAAACTGCAAAGGGCTACTACAGAGAAGTTTCAAGAGGCTTAAATTTATGTACTTAAATAACATGAAAGGTACCAGGAGCCACTGAATCCATTTTTCACTGGGCTTTGCTTGAATCCACTGGCTACCAAAAAGGATCTTCCCTTCATAAATAATGATACGGAACCATCCAATACGGACAATCTTCTCATAGATCAACGCCCTCATCCATCCCTTTTGAACTGATCATCACATTTGAATCTATCTGTTTGTCGAACTTCTTTTTTCTCCGAGCTTCAAACTCTTGGAACCCGTCCATCTGTTGAAAAACCAGTACTAATTCAGTTCTCAAAAGCTTTATGAGATTGAGTAAGTCACTTGCAAAAGATAACCATCCATCTGTTGAAATTGATCCATTGAGATAGGATTGTCATGGAGATCAATGTTCTGTAAACTTCTGCATTCTCTCAATATATTTGAAGGCATCTGAATAATGAGAAACTTCACAGAATCAGTACACTTCCTATGTGTCTGACTTACCTTGTGAATGCAATTCTATAAGTGAAATGAAATAGGAAACCTTGTTGCTACTGCTAAAAGCGAATAAATGAGACTATATATTTGCAGCCAAAGATTGAACATCTCACAAGTTTCAAAGTACTTAAGAGGTACTATTAGAGCAGTTCCAGATTGAGACAATCTTGTGAACCGGCATTGATGATAAGAACATTAAACAAAAGTAGTAAAAGGAGAAGAAAAGAGAAGGGGGAGGGTGGAAACAACTACATTTTTACTTCATACAAGGCAGACCAGCACATTAATGCTGTAACTGATTTATACACGTATAACAGAATATTAAAATGAACTATAATGATTATCTATTCTTGTATAATTACCTGTTTCACATTGTTATTATTTAAACAAAGTGACTTGAGGTGAACAAGACTACATATCGAAGCAGGAAGTTCTTCAAGAGAATTATCTGTAATAAAACCAATTAGATTATGAGACTAGATGTATTGGCAATAATAGAAGAAAAATTGGAAAAACTAAGAAACCGCGAAAAAGGGACATGGAGGAGAAGGGCCTAGTCAAAGTCTTACGCATTTTTCTAATTATACTGAGTTTGGCAAGAGGCCTTTTTTAGCTCCTTGCTAAACATATTCACGGTTATTTACATATCCATAGGATGTAATGATGTATGAAAATAGGAGAGATATTTCCTCAATATATATCGAAGTTATAACCATTGAAGAAGAAGAAGAACAAATCCAGTTTATCAATCAAAAACAATTTCTTATATGAGAAACAGAACAAAATGAATCATATACTTTGTGCAAGAGGAACTCAAATAACTGATTATCCAATGGATAGAGGAAAGAGATGGGAATACCGTTTGCTTGTAATTCTTCCAGAGAAAAGCAACTCCCGACCGACTCAGGAAGGAACTTCAACTTGTTGTTTGATATGTTCAAAAGAACCAACTGTATAATTGCACAAATAGATTACTTCTACGGCAACTGAGTGGGAAACCATATCAGAGGTGTTCAGTAGAATAACCAAATACATCCAACTAGAAAACTGGATATCCAGAAAGGAAAAAAAAAACAGAACAAAAACGAAAAACTTGGTAGAAGTGCCACTATAATAATGACTTACATGGAATTTTATATATACAAAAGAATACTATTTTGACAGGGTGATTGTGTCAACTATTTTGATAGTCTCCACAATGAACAATCACCAACTTCAGAAGGTTAGCCTTTGTACACATGCACACTCATCCAAACATATTATACTACCAGAATCTATTATATGGGGACATTTCATAACATTTGGAACCAGCTAATAATAAGAAGTCGAAATTAGAGGTTAATCTTGCAGGGAAAATCTTAACAATTGTTATGGAGGATAATTTTTTAGCGAAATGCAGAGAAGTTGTAATTACTTACATTTCGCAAACTCCCTAATGTTTCAGGCAAGTTGATCAATGCATTTCCTGAGATTGATAGCCGCTCCAGTTTTACCAATTGGCCCACTGAACACATGGGTAAAACATTGGTTAAGACTAACGATATAAACAATGGCATAAGAGGTCGTTGTTGAGATGAAAAAATCTACAAAAGTAAGACAATACTTGCAACGAAAAGATCAAAGATCAAATTTTTGAGTTCACATTAATTAGAAAATTACATTCATCAGGCAATGTGGTAACTCGATTAACATCAAGAGTCAATATTTTTAAGGACTGAAGTTTTCCCATATTCGAAGGAAGCCGGTCAATAAGGTTGTTAGCTAGTATCTGAAAAGAAAAACTCAACATTATCAGCTGCAGTATAGAACATATATCAATTAACAGCAAATGGGAAACTTATAAGATAAATACTGCCTGGACACACAACTGTTGAACAGCTATAGTTATTAAAATGTTTTCAGGGACATCGAATAAGAGGAAAAATATGTTGGTCCTTTTTCTGTTGGGAAGTCGGTAGTCCTTAAGCTGGTTCCGAAGTTCGCATCCCAAACATCATGAGGGTGGGGTTATTTATAAACTAAATTAAAGGGCATGAAGGTACTTAGTTTTTCTACCTCAAAATTAGAAGCTTTTAAACCTACAGGTAAGAAAATCATAATTCTAAAGCTAAAGTTCAGAAATCATCCTATTTATAAGAAATACTGTTTTTAGTTGATCCATAAACCGAACCCATGTCTATAACAATTCAGGATGCCTAAGTTTCATGATGACTACTTAAGAAAAGAGTTATGTGGTAGAGTACTCACCATCCTTTGCAGGTTAACTAACTTGCTGATCTCCATTGGAATATCAGCTGCCACATAATAATAGAAACAAGATTAAATTCTAGGAGAACCAGCTACGATAAAGAAATAGACCGACATTACCATAAACCTCAAAGACGAAGAGTAGTACTTTACCCACAGAGCCTATTATATGCATTGCTTTCATAAACTAACGAAGCTATTAACAAACTGATTTCCAAAAACACAAAAAAAGTATCCTACTATATCTTTAGGAACTCAAGAGAAAAAGCAAGCTGTGACTAAGGAAATACCTATTTTGTTGTGTGTTAAATCAAGTGTGCGAACAGATCTGTCTAAGTCAAGAACTCCATCTGGAAATGTCTGTTGAAGGAGCGAATTGGATGTTAGTAAATTTCACATGACCTCTTGATCTTCTTCACATTTATTAATTTACTATAGACCTCCTTCATTACCATATATCTACTTAGTAATTTGTGTCAAGTAACTTCAGTCTCTTATTATTCAAGGAAAAAAAACTCCATGTCTGAGCATGAAGAATGTTCACGTTAACAACCATGGACAAGCTGCAAAGGAGACTCTTTTGTGACTTAAGACGTAATTTGGTAAACCCTCATGTCTCATTTAGCTCTCTTGGTGATGTCTTTATTGGCCCTATTTCCTATCTATTCCCGTTGCACCAACACTTTTTTACCTCTACCTGATCGGTCCCTTTTGATTCAATCAAGCCTGATATACTCGGACCAAAATTCAATTCTTTACATATAGTTTTCAACTATCCCAAACTGAGAAGGTTTATTCTACATTCACACAATGCTTACAGACATTAAATTCATTATAGAACATAAAAATTGCATCTTGAAATATCAAAACATTGGCCATATCAAACACTACCCAGCTCCTCACTGAAACCGCAAATAATTCAATCCTCGAATCCAAATAAGAAATGAATACCACATTTTCTACCTTCTGATAATAAATGTATTAAAGAACCCAAAGCACCCACAAATACACACACAAAAAGTAACAAAATAACTCATGACTCAATTTTCAGTCCAAACCCATTTCTCTATATACCAATTAATTTCTATTTCCCAGCTAATCATAAATAAATTGAATTCATAAACAAAACCAATAAAACATCAAGATTATAAATTTATACCTTATGATAATAAATAGATTAAAGAAACCAAACTCATTACTCAAATTTCAGTTCAAACCCATTTCTCTACATATCCATTAATTTCTATATACCACCTAATCATAACCAACAAAATGAATTCATAAAAAAAAAATATTAAACATCAAGACTATAACTTAAACCCAAATCAAAATATAAACTACCAAAATAGTCTTTATATTAATAAAAAAAACATGAAAATAAATTTGACCTTTAATTTGGAATCACGTAAAGCAACAATGCCAGTTGACCTCCATCTTGCCATACGACTAGCTTTTGATTCCACATTTTTGCTACCAACACAGCCCATTTTCCCCCCTTTTTTCTACCTCTTTTATATATCAAAATTTATGAATTTAATTCTTTTTGAAATGGGTTTTTTGCAAATTGAATTGGGTTTTGAGGAATAAAGAAAAAGCAATGAAAATTATTGAGTGGTGAAGGATTTTAGAGAGGGTTGACTTTTGACTTTTAAACGCGTTGAATTTTCGATGATGACGAGGTACAGACAGAATAAAACAAGGTTTATGTTTGGAAAGGAGTACAAGAATAGACATGTAGTGTCTACTCCCTCTAATTATTTCTTAATTTTTATTTTCGTTTTTTATCAAGATTTTATGATAGATTACATTTTAGTTATATTAGAAAAAATTATAAGTAAATGAAATTATGAAAATATTTTTGAAGATAGATCCAATTATAACAAATTTACATTTGTTATATTTGTTAGAGTTATTAATAAAAAATAATTGATGATCACATGTCGAGCATGAAAATAAAATATTAACACGATATAATTAAGGGGCTCTTATCTGTAATTTACATAACGGAGGTCGAATAGTACAAAGTCCTACGCTTAGATAATAAATAGCATCATGCATGACCGATTCAAGAGCCTAATATAGCTAATATCTAAAGAGTATTGCAATTTTATATCAAAAACAAAAACGTTAACTAAAATTAGTTGGATGTAGTACATTGTTATTGCGTGTATCGTTAATGTAATTACATAAGTTGCATTCTTGATCCTCATTAATATGTAGGGTCGGACGCATGATTTCAACATGTTATATTCATTTCATCATCCAACTAGTTATTGAGAAGTGCATCAGAAGGCACGCAATACGGTCATGGGACCAAAGCCAGAGAGCGCTTTTCTTTTTTTTCTTTTTTTTCATTTTTTTTAAATTTTTTTTTTAATTATCAACTACTATATAAATTCTCTCGACTCAGGGATAGTATAAATTAATAATTCATTCTATTTTTTCATGCCTATTTTTTTCATTATTTTCGATTATTTAATAAACTCTCTAAAATAATATTTTTGCCCCGCAGCTTCGAATCATTGCTATTTGATCTCCGGACCTCGCTTCTAAAAAGTCGAGGTCTTTCAATTGTTTGTTGACGACAAAGTCGTAGAAAACCTCTCGAAATTATTTCAATATTGAACCTTGACATATAAGAGTTTTAATCGACCGGCTAGGTTAAGATCTTTGTCTCATGGCAGCGCTTGTACTTTGTCGTACAGGCGAGCCCATCGTCAGAAAAGCTTCTTTTCGTTTCCTTTTTCAACCCCAAATTTATTGATTCAGTTCAGCTTGCTTTTCCTAGCCTGGGTTTTGAGTTTGATTGAAGTCGGGAGTCTCGCTCATTCGCCCGTATACTCATTGAATTCCTTGTTAAGCTTTAAGCCCCAGGTAGCTCAACCATACCATGTGAATAATTTGTAGATTGGTTGTTGACTAAAACTATATTTCTTTTTAAAGCTTTAAAATCCCCATCCCTTTTTACCATTATCCTTACTGTAAGACCACCAAGTGAGTGCATCGTCCCTGCTTCATATAGTCTAACTTCACAATAGATATCTTTATCGGGTATCAAGTGGATTTCCGGCATCGAATGGCTTTCGCGTCATGACCGGAGCGATCCAACATGCGGGTTCAAGACGCTCCACCACTTCTCTCTCCCACTGGGATAGGTACTAAATTAATAATTTGCGCCTGCTTCATTTTTCATTTCATTCATTATTATCGATTATTTAATAAACTCTAAAATAATATTTTTTGGCCCTCCCTACTGCGGATGTGGTGCTAAATTAATACTCAAGGCTTTTTTCTGCTCATTTTTCATTATTGCTCTTCATTATTCTCGGACATTTAATAAAATCTCTAAATAATATATTTGGCCCCTCCACTGTGATAGGGTGCTAAATTAATAATTTGTGCTTTTTTTCGTTCATTTTTCATTATTTTTATGTACAGTCATATGCGACTGTGTTTTTTTTGTTCCTTTTCACTTGAATATTTTTTTTTCCTCTTAAACTCTTTAAGATAATATTTTTGGACCCTCCCGACTCAGGATAGCGTGCTAAATTAATAATTCATTCTATTTTTCGTTCATTTTTCATTATTCTCGATTATTTAATAAACTCTCTAAAATAATATTTTTAATTTCTCCTTAACTCGGGATAAAAGTGCTAAATTAATAATTTGTGCTCTTTTTCGTTCATTTTTCATTATTCTCGATTATTTAATAAACTCTCTAATATAATATTTTTGGCCTCTTCCGACTCGGGGATAAGGTACTAAATTAATAAGTTGTGTTAACATTACTCCAGCAACCCAACCCGTAGGATTTCCTTTCCTTCCCATTCTAACTCTCGTGAGGTTTTTTCGCTCATTTTCATTATTTTTATGTGTTTCATACGCGATCGCTTTTTTTTTGTTCCTTTTTCACTTGAATATTTTTTTTCCTCTTAAACTCTTTAAGATAATATTTTTGGCCCCTCCCGACTCGGTAATAGAGTGCTAAATTAATAATTCGTGCTCTTTTTCATTCTTTCTTCATTATTTCTATGCACGGTCATATACGATTATGCTTTTTTTTTTTAGTAATTCAACCAACTATTGAATGTAACACGCTTTCGCCATTCGACGCGACTTATGGCCTGGATCGATGGCGCTGATTTTTTCTTTCCTTTTTTTTCCATTTTTTTCAATTATCATTTTTTCATTCATCAACTACAGTAGAAACTTGATAAATTAATACTCAATTATTTAATAACCTCTCTAAGATAATATTTTTTGTCCTTCCCCGACTGCATGTGGGTGTGCTAAACACACCCGAGATCTTTTTCGCTCATTTCTATACACGGTCACATCGTGTTTTTTTTTTTTTCTTTCACTAATAATTTTTTTTCCTTTTCTTTAACGGTTGTTATTTCAATTATCAACTACAATAAAAACTCGATAAATTAATACTCGATTATTTAATAAACCCTCTAAGATAATATTTTTGGCCCCTCCCGACTTCGGGAATAGGGTGCTAAATTAATAATTCGAGCTCTTTTCAATTTTCAATTTTTGTAATAATCAGCTACAATGGAAGCTCAATTTTTTTACAATTATCAACTACAGTAAAAATTTGATAAATTAATACTTAATAATTTAATAATAAACTCTCTAAGCTAATATTTTTGCCCCATCCCGACTCGGGAATAGGGTGCTAAATTAATAATTCTACGCACTGTCATATGCGACTGTGCTTTTTTTCGTTCATTTTTCACATGATTTTCCCTTTTTTTTAACGGTTTTTTTTTCTTCCAGTTATCAACTACAGTAGAAACTCGATAAATTAATACTCAATTATTTAATAAATTCTCTAAGATAACATTTTTTCCCCGTGGCACTGAGTTAAAACTGCATGTCATTATATTTTACAAAATTAGTTAGACCAACTATCAATAACAACGTCACTGGCCATCATTTGGATGTGCATTACTAACTAGTTAAAATATAAAAATGGTATTCATTAGAATAGAAATAAACAAAAACAAAATATTTAGGGTTGTGGATCTTTTTAAAGTTAATGACATAGACAACTAACGACATAGAAATATAAAGTTAACTAGTTATTTGGTACGCTTTTAACCTGTGCAAATATTCATCCATTGATTTTATAATATCTTTTTTAATAATACAAATAATGAATTAAAATTAAGTAACATACCGAGTATATAAGAGGAGAAAATATCATACCATCATATTATGAGTTTTGGTAACTGACAATATACCACCATAGAAAAAATAACCGACAACCTTTATTTTATTCTTTGTTTCCGGTAGTTTTGTCATATGTAATCAAATATTACTAAGTCAATTTTATGGTTAGTTACTAACAAAGAAATAGCACATGTTTCTGGCTCACTCAGAACCACCACGTGACTCTTGTATTATTATATATAGTAAAAGATATAAGAACATAAACAACTAATGACATAGAAATATAAAGTTAAAACGATTGAATCCCAGGATTAAGTTTCCTTATGCAAGTTTCGCAAATCTGGTGGTGAAGGAAAAAGCGATCAAGAAAATACCAAATATAGCAAACCTTCCAATCCTCAACCCGATTACAGGCAATGGTGAAATATGACATTAAAGTCACTAGCATTATCCGGCATGACGCTTTCACAGAAGAGAAGAACGAGGATGATCGAATGTGAACTGTAGAAAGACAACGTATTGCTGATGCAGAAAGAGCTCTTTCTAATAGCCAGTAGCGACAGAGCTCTTTCTGCCTTGTCTCGAGCCTAATGATTCGTTCGGGCCAAATTTGCTGTCTTCTGCATTGCCCTTTTCTGCTTTTCCAGTCAACTCTACAAAACAATAAGGTTTGCTAAGATGCAAATTGTAAACAAATGGAATTCGATTATGCAACTACATAACTAAAACTGAAGATGGTATTAATAATTTTGGAAAAGTTAAAAAGCCATAAAGTTCTCGTTGAATTCGAATTCTATACGAAGTCTACAATAATAGAAGGAAATGCAATATAGATGTATGGATCATGAACTATGATAACAAATGAAACCATTCGGTATTCACATAGTACTCACAATAAGAGGCAATCTTGGTTTCTCATCAATCTAACAAACAGTAGAAATAAGACTGAACAAAAATTACATCCACAAAATCCCATCTAATTAGTATCTATATATTGTAAGAATCATACGCGTTTATACTGAACAAATAATGATATTCCCTCTTTCTAATAATTTGGGGGAACAACTACGATATCACAAACGAGACTACGGTATCTTTCAAGGCTCGAGTAGATCACAAGGTTCGACGAGACTTGATTTGACATAAAACCAAACATTAAGGTTGGTTATGAGAACATCGAATGGCCTATCGATTAAGGCGCTTCCAAATGACTTAAAATGCCTTGCTCAATTCTCATCAGAAAGTTTTATCGCAAGTGTATTTTTATTTTAAAAACATTAAGGTTATTACCGACCGCATTCGTTCGATCGATTCAAAGGCCTAGGCCTCGAATGAGAGAACTATAAAGATATGAACATTTAAATTATAGGACGGGACATCTATTTTTTTAGTTTCATTAAAGTAATCAAACTTTGATAGCACAAAAAATATACCACATGAGAGTACCATGATTCATTTTTAGAAGACAACATTAAACAATATGTAAAGCATGTCCTATAAGAATTAAGAAATTAAAGTTACTCCTTCATACGTAACAAAAGAACAAGTGAAACTTTGTAGGCAAAACAAATGAAACGCATATAAGAGAAATGGGTTATTAGCTATTGTGTATTAGATTCAAGAAAATAAGTACCAAAATTGTGGATTAGTACTCCTAATGAAATCATGCAAATAATTATACGTGACAACAAATACACTAATCGAAAGCCTACTTACGTTGTCGGGTCGAAATTCCCCGATGCTACTTAGCCGGGTTTGTGCCTGGGTTAGCCGAAAGTAATAAAGCCCGTGATATGTACGTGGTGCCATAAATCAAGGCTTTAAGATAAAGACGGCCTGTAGACGCCAGAATTAAACTTTAGACCTGGAAAATATTTATAAAATAAAAAATCATTACGCCGGGTTGTAGCTGGTTTTATTTACCAAATACCCTTCTTAAAAAGTAATAATAAAATAAATAAAAAATGTAGTAGGTGCTGGTTGGTTTGGCGCCGGGTTGGCGACTGAGTTTAAATTATGTAACCGCTTAAAATTAAATTCAAAATTAATTATAATATTTAATGCACCGACGCTAACCCGACGCCTAAACCGACGCTTAGTTATCTCGTTATATATTCAACTTCCCCTCCACAATTTCCGGCGCCTATTTCAAAGGTTGGTTTTTTTTTTGAATTGGGATTGAATTGGGGAATTAAATTGATAAGTGTGATCAATGTGTTTAAATTATTGTTAGTTAGTTTAATTTTTTTATTTCGAATGGATTTTTAATTAGTTATTTCCAAATTATTGTAAATTAATTTCATTTTTTAATTACTTAATTATTTTCCATTATTATTGTTAAATTAGTGTTTATAATGTGATATTGTTTGAATGTGACTGAATTGAGGTTGAATTGTTAATAGTTTGATATGTGATCAATGTATTTAAATTATTGTTAGTTAGTTTAATTGTTAGTTGTCATCATTGCGGTTAAGTTAATTAGTTTGGATTAGTTGCTGCATTGTTATTGTTAATCAATTGAATTGTTTTGATTAATTGTGATTAGTTTTTATTAGTTGTGATTATTTGATATAGATTAGTTGAATTTACTTGTTGGATTAATTGTGATTGTTGTGTTGTTAATTAGTTTGAATTGTTGTGTTGTTAATTGGCTTTGAATTAGTTGAACTGAAGTTGTCGTGATTAATTGTGATTAGTTTTTCATATTATCGACATAGATAACATTGAATGATTAGTTTGGATTATAATTAGTTGTGATTAGTTTGATGAAGGCGTTGTATTGTCATTGTTATTGTTAATTGAATTGAATTGCGGATTATCAGGATTACAATTAGTTTGAATTAGTTTGAATGTGATTGATAGTTCCGATTTTTAGTTTGATATGTCGTGATTGTTAGTTTGGATTAGTTGTGATTGTTAGTTTGGATTGTTAGTTTGGATTAGTTGTGAGTGTTAGTTTGGATTAGATTGAATTGTTAGTTAATTGCATTTAATTGTTAATTAGTTTCATGTTTTGGTCGCACAGATGACTCGTAAACTGCGAAGGATGTGGATGATAAAGGTAAAGGTAAGGCCGTGGAGAACCGCACTCCCCACCCTAAGAGGGAGGGAAACTCGTGGCATTCAGACCACGACGCATCCGATGACTCCAAAGCATGCTGTATAGACAGAGACTTCCCCGCTACCCACGACCGCATTTGTGCGGGTTAAGAGCGGGTCACTTGTCAAGAAATACGGGGCTAGCCCGTGATGCTAGTGTGGGTCACATGCCCGCCGCATGCCCCCTATCTGCTCGATCGCAGGAAGAGGATTTATGACGACGAGGATGACGTTGACCTTCGACCGACGACGACGATGGCATCGATATCGAGGTCGGCACCGGCATCTGCACGAGGACGACCTTTCTCAGCGTGACCTTCCCGCCTCGTTGGAGCCTATCGCAGAAGACAAGATTGTTCATTCCATCGCCACGGCGTGCAATTTGGTTAATATATTTTTAGTTGATTGTGAAATTTGGGTATGCTTTATTCATGCTATCTTTGTCTTTTTTGTTTTTTATTGTCAGATTGTGTGGAAAAGGGGTGCCTAGAGTTTGGAGCCGCCAGACATTGTAATCATTCGAGACTTCGCCGAACTACAAAGACATCCGCAAGAAGGTATCAGTAAAATATGGGAGCTGGCTCTTGAAAGAGACTCATTCAATTTGTTTACAATTTATGAATTTGTCAGTGTGTTAATTTAATTTGTACTAATCTTTTTTTTAAATTTTTTTTATCAGGGGAGGTACAAGTTTGAGAATGGCGAGGAGCTGCAGGCTGAGCAGCTATTCCATGCTGAGAACAAGAAGAAGTGGAGAACCCACGACTAAGGCGGCGCGGCCGCAATAAAGGCGGCACTCCTACAAGGACTTACTCGGTCATTGGAGAGTCCTAGGCCAAGATGGTGCAAATTCCTCTACAGAAAGTGGCGGAAGTACCCGAACTACTGATGACTCCCCGAGCGTAATAAATAGCCGAGCAGAATAGTCAGAATCGCCGGAGCTCAAAGTGGGTCGCACTGTAGGTCGTATGTTTCCCATCACACGGGGAGTAAGTGGCATGTACCGATGCACGAGAGGTAATTTACTTTATTGAATGTTGTTAATTCAAATTTTTTAGGAAATCATAAATGATGTTTTTATTTTTATTTTTGTTTCCTGTACAGTTGTTAATCGGAGCATCCTTCGCCGAGGTTTCTTTATGAAACCAATCAGGAAGGACAAAGGAGACCCAGAAGAAACCCTGTGCGATCCGAAGAGGGCCAAAGCGGTAAGTTGGTTTGTTTTACCGCTTTTAAAATTTAAGTTTGTTTCGAAGTTTATTTATTGCCACACCTTTTAATATCGCAGTGAGGAGTACAAAGAGGTTATGCCGTCAAGACACCGATTTGATTTATGATCCGGCGAAGCCCGACTTATTATGGGTGGGGAGTAGCCTCCCTCGGTGAAGGGTCACAAGTGGAGAGTTCTCGATCTAAGACTACATCGAGGCCGCGGCATCGGGCCGCCACAAGAAGCTCGTGAAGAACACCACCGCCACCACTTCACCACCGTCTGGTCATGAAACACCACATGTGGTAGCACTGACCCAAAGATGTAACGGATTCAATCGACGGTGCATGGTCTATCAATGCGCTGGGTGCGTATGTCCCAACAACTGTACGCTCTACCTCCGATTCCTGCGTTACCAAGCTTCCCCTAATCGAGCCGCGAGTAATCGCCTCGCAGTAGTCACAAATGACCGGGGTTGTTGGGCCCGTATGGGAGTAGGATGTACGGTATCCCAACACCACCTCGATGTTGTCGCAGATCACTCTTGCCTGCAGGAGGCTCCCTACGGTGTCAGCTCGCACCATCCCTGTGACCATAGATTCCTCCTACGCCCTACCAGACTCCTCTCAGATTTATATTAATTACTAAATTTTAGGCTAGTTGTTATTACTATTACATTGGATACATATATTGTTTTATTGTTACTTTGGTACATCACGTAGTTTTATTGTTTGGCTTTCGCTTTTAAAGATAGTTGATAATTTTATTGGTAAGTTGCTACTTGGGTACATCGATAGTTTATATTTTTATCAGTACATTGATATTTCAATTGTTTTATTATTTGAAGATGTTTAAGTTGATGCGCAAATATATCAGCAGTGGTTTGTAACGCTGCTTGATTATGTATCTCTGTTTCATGTCAGGTTGTTGGTTTAAATGCTTGCATTTGGCAGTGGTGTCAGTGTTGAAAAGCCGGGTTTTTTCCCCCGCAATGGCTGCATAATGTTGCCGATGTCAGAGAAGGCCACCACGCTATCCTCGACGCTTACAGGCCGCAGAGACAGTTAATAACGGCGTCTACCGGGCGCCGGATTCATATATTCGCATATGTTAGCGCTGGACGGCAAATGGATTCATATATTTACATATTGAGTCGGTCACGCCGACTAAGTTAGCTTCTGAAAATTCTAAAATTGTGATCCATCTTGAAATTAAGCTTTTTGAGGCTTAGCTTACATCTATTACATATATTATATTTGAATAATCACTGTGAATCATTGATATAGTATTGAATTACTTTGTACTACTCATCAAGAACATTACATTAACTAATGTCAGCTAGATATGAAATGGTTTGTGTTTGTGAACATTGTATATCAGATTCAATCATCGGAGCTTATATCATCTTTCGCGTAGAGATTGTGTACGCTGATCTATAACAAAGTACTATCGAATGTTATCGTGTTCAACGATATCATATTATTGATTTAATTTCCATTTAACATGCTGTAACACAAATACTAACGGGTATCAGATTTAATCATTGGAGCTTAAATCATCTTTATGTAGTCAATGTATGCAATTATTATAATGTAAAATATGATACGAATGGCAAATATATGTAGATGTTAGCTGCCGGGTATGGCATCGGCCCGACACCAACCCGACACTAATGTGCTATGTCATTTATAATTCAATAACGAATCTCGACGCCAACCCGACGCCATGTTCAAGATATAAACAATGTGATCGAAATAGAAAACCCTTCATCCCACTTCTCTTCCTATTCGAACTAATGCCAATTTCATTTCTCTCCACTCGACATCCAAAAGGTAATTTTGTTGTCTCAACTTAGTTTTTCCAACTAACAACGCCACATTGTTGTTTTAATTGTTGTTCATTTGCTTAATTAGTTGTTACTACGCGAGTAGTAAAGTATATGTGTGGTTATAAATTTTAATGTTAGGTAAAATGTCGGAGGATCGTTTGATGTATACAAATCAAGTATTTTAATCGGATGGACAATTGAAAATTCATATTTGTTAAATTTGCCGGGTTTATGGATGTCATTAAAACTATTATTCCGAAAATGGTTTTGTCGATGGGTGTGTCCGTAGGAGGCGTCAAATACATTGTTGCATAGTAGATTGATGTTGAGTTCCATTTTGATTTCTAACGGGTTTGTTCATGATTACTACACTTGGGTGTATCATGGTGAGAATATCAAGTGAACGGTTCACGATCAACAAGTGGAACCGTCTTATGTACCTCAAAAACGATGTTTATGGATCAAGCGGGGACGTCTTATGCTCCTCAGAATAATGTTTATGATGAAGATGATGAGGATGTAGGGGGAGATCGAAATCAGTATATGCACATGGTTGAAGATGGTCTAAACTACGGATGGTGAAATTCGTAAGTACTCTATCGAACAACAAAAGCCGGGTATTAGAGAAGACCCAAATCCAGGAGCGAGAGCGTACTACGACTTATTAGAGGCTACAAACCAACCGTTATGGGATGGTCAAGACCGACCACTAAGTTATCCTTGACGACTCAATTGGTTAGCCTGAAGTTAGAGTCGCAAATATCGCAAGAATATTTCCAACGTTGGATTTCCTTAATCAAGCGACTCAATCCCCAAATGCATCGAGAGAACATACCTAATGATTTCTATGAGGCAAAAAAGATTATGTTGACTCTCTCGTTTCCTCCCAAAACAGAAAATTGATGCATGTGTTAATAATTGCATCTTGTTTTACAAAGAGTATGAAAGCGATGATAGGTGTCCGGTTTATGATAAGAATAGGTACGAGGAAAGAAAGAGGGGACAACACAAGCTTATAGCGCGGAAGGTTTTGATATACTTACCTTCTAGCTGCGCTGCTTATTAACGGTTGTATATGTCGAGGAAGACAACTTATGAATGATATGGCACCATCGAGCTCAAACAGATGATGGATGGATGACGCATCCGAGGGATGGCGCAATAATGCGGGAAGCACTTTTGATCTATCATATCCGTGTAATTTTCTACCCGGAGCTTCTAGAAATGTTCAGAGATTGGCCATGCTCGATGGTTTCACCTTGGTAAGTTCGACGCCAATATTTTCTTGGCTGCTGATCATTCAGGTGTATAATTTACCACCGATTGTGTACGGTGAGCCATACTTGCTCTATCCCTAATTATTATACCTCGGGGCCAAATAATCCCGGGAGTAGAGTATTTATGTTTTCCTCGCACTTGGATTGACGAGTTGAAGGTTTTGTGGAATACGTATTGAGGACATTGGATGCATATATAGCGACGAATTTCAAATACGAGAGTGCTTTGATGTACTCCATTAGCGATTTTTCCCGCATACGTGATGTTATCCTGGACGGAGCACGCATGGTAAGTTAGCATGTCCATACCGTATGGAGAGTACTACCAAGCTGCCTCGCATTTAGGTCGGAAGCATTGTTGGTTTGATCGGCTACCGCTCTTTCCTACCTGGGCCGGCCATCGTGGTTTAGAGGGACGCATATGCATTTATGAGAAATCAAACGTGTCGCATAATAAAGAACAAAGAGCTACCTGATGGCATTGAATTATATCTGATTTCAAGCATTTTGTTAGATCCCGATGTCTTTGGGAAAAAACAAACAAGCGTAACATAGACCGGGTATAACATTGAACACAACCGTGCAAGAAGAGTATATTCGAGTTGAGTTATTGGCCGATTTAACAAAAATCGCATTAACATCGATTTCATGCACATGTAGAGAAAAACAATGTTTAAAATGCATTACATACGGTAATGATGTTTGTAGTGGAAAACTAAGGATAATGAAGCGGGCAAGGATTTGACGTGGCGACTATCAAGTTGTAGACCCGGCTACGCATATGGTACATATAGTAGGTGGGAAGAGGGTGAAACCAAGAGCGACTTATACTTTAAAACCATCGGATCAAAAAGCGTTTAGGAAATGGTTGTCCCGTTTATACCCGATGGATATGCTTCAAACATTGCCGACCTCGCAGGAATGTGAACTTCATCAATAAAGTCACTTATTACGGCTATTATTGTGCGTAAATTACTTCCCTGTGTAGGACTGGCCACGCCCCGACGCATTTATTATTGAAAACCATTACGTGTAGTGGTGCTTTTTTCGCGTGATATTTCAACAAAGCAACTCTTAATGTGGAACATGTACAAGAGTCAGCTGCACATTGTCAGATAATTTGCAAGATGGGAGCAGGTTATTTCCACCGCATTTTTTCGATGTGATGGAGCACCTACCAATACATTTGCCATATGAAGCTTTTCATGGAGGTCCTGCAGCAATAGATGGATGTACCCTTTTGAGTCGTGAGTATTTCACTTTATTTCAATTTTATAATATGTTATATGTTTAATCATCTAACTAATATATATTACAAATGTTTGTAGCTTTTTAGGAGGGTTGAAGAAAATGGTGAGACAAAAGGCACGTGTTGAAGGGTCAATATGTGAGGCATATTTGGTCAAAGAGGTTTCGAACTTCCGGGTTCGCGATCCGGGCGAATGGGATGGTTCAAATCAAACACACAACCGTAGGTTTTAAAGATTTATCCGCTTATCCTAGCTTCACAGTGCACAAACAAGTATATACTATTCGCTATGTCTCAACCGTACATAAGCAAGTGGGCATGTCGCAAATGAAAACGAATGCTAGAAGCCGAGTTGATCGACTCATGTAATGTGAATTTGTCCGCTTTGAATACCGAAGACAATACGCACCGGAACGAAGTACAACAG
>JADFUC010000656.1:0-22453 GCA_019722365.1 Lithospermum erythrorhizon
CTGTTGTACTTCGTTCAATTTACGTATTGCTACTCGTGCAGTTCATTCGGGATAAGAAAAATGCATTTTCTTGTCGCCTTGGCGGAGGAGAATCGAGCAGAGTGGCGTTTTTATTTAGCGTATTAAAAAGCATAAGAGGTGCTCGGTTTTTCGCTGAAAATCATTCCTAAAGCTAATATTAGAGACATCGAAAAAAAAAACTTAATGCAGTTCAGTTCGGATAAGAAAAATCGATTTTGTTGTCGCTTGAATTAAAGCGTAACCGTTTTTATTTTCTGTTATTAAAGCATTAGAATTGCTCGATTTTCTCAAGAAATCATACCTCACAGCTAATATTAGGGGAACATCGAAAAAAAAACTTCGTGCAGTTCGTTCGGATAAGAAGAAAAAAATATACTTTGTTGTCGTCGAATCGAGTCGTGGTTTTTGTTTTCCATATTAAAAGCATTAAATTGCTTTCGATTTTCTCAAAATCATACACTACTTGTAATATTAGGGAACATCGAAAGAGGAAAAAACTCGTCTGGGATTAAATTGGATAAGAAAAAATGCATTTTCTTTGTCGCGAATCGGCAGTGGCGTTTTTATTTTCGGCGTATTAAAAGCATAAAATTGCCAGGATTTTTCAAAGCGAAAATCATTCACTGCAGCTAATATTAGGGGCATCGAAGAAAAAAACTTATGCAGTTCCGTTCGGATAAGAAAAAATGTCGATTTTTGTTGTCGCGAGATTAAGCCGTGGCGTTTTCTATTTACTACCGTATTCGCATTAGAATTGCTCGATTTTCTCAAAGAAAATCATACCTGCAGCTAATATTAGGGAACATCGAAGAAAAAACACCGTCTGGTTACATTGGGATAAGAAAATGCATTTTTTTCTTTCATGCGCCAATCGGCGGTGGCGTTTTTATTTTAATATTAAAAGCATAAAGATTGCTCGATTTTTCAGCAGAAGAAAATCATTCTGATAATATTAAACGAACATCGAAAAAACTGTCTGGTCCAGATTGGATAGAAAAATGATTTTTGTTGTCGCCCGAATTAAGCAGTAGCGTTTTTTATTTTCACAAATGATAAAAGCATTAGAATTGCTCGATTTTCTCAAAGAAAATCTTCTACAACTAATATTAGGGGAACATCGAAAAAACTTCGTCACAGTTCCGTTCGGATAAGAGAAAAAATGCACTTTTGTTGTCGTCGAATCAATTAGAGTGGCGTTTTGTTTTCTCAAATGATAAAAGCATTAGAATTGCTTTCGATTTTCTCAAAAGAAAAGAAAATCATACCCTCTGCAACTAATATTAGGGGAACATCGAAAAAAAACTAAATGCGGATTACGTTGGGATAAAGAAAAATACATTTTTCTTTGTCAGCCGAATCGGCGATGGCGTTTTTATTTTTCGATATTAAAAGCATAAAATTGCTCGATTTTTCAAGCGAAAATTATTCCCTGCAGCTAATAGGGAACATCGAAAAAAAACTTATGCAGTTAATTCGGGATAAAATCACGATTTTGTTGTCGCCCGGGTAAGCGTGGCGTTTTTATTTTCTCGTATTAAAAGCATTAATTGCTTTCGATTTTCTCAAAGAAAATCATACCCTCATAATATTAAGGGGAACATCGAAGAAAAAACTTCAAATGCGGATTCGGATTCGGGGATAGAAAAAATGCATTTTTTGTTGTCGTCGAATCGAGTCGTGCCGTTTTTGTTTTCACGTATTAAAAGCATTAGAATTGCTCGATTTTCTCAAAGAAAATCATACCTACGCTAATAATGGGGAACATCGAAAACAACTCGTACGGATTGTTCGGATAAGAAAAAATGCATTTTTCTTTGTCGGCAAGAATCGGCGTGGCGTTTTTATTTTCGGCGTATTAAAAGCATAAAATTGCTCGATTTTCAGCGAAAATCATTCCCTACGCTAATATTAGGGAACATTGAAAAAACATGCAGTTCCGTTCGGGACCATCGATTTTTGTTGTCGCCCGAATTAAGCCGTGGCGTTTTCCTTTTTCTCATTATTAAAAGCATTAAATTGCTCGATTTTCTCAAAGAAAATCATACCTACATGTATTAGGGGAACATGAGAAAAACTTCGTCACAGTTCCGTTCGGATAAGAAAAAATGCACTTTGTTGTCGTCGGGCCAGTCGTGGCGTTTTTGTTTTCACGTGTTAAAAGCATTAAATTGGTCGATTTTCGAAGAAATTTATACTACGCTAATATTAGGGAACGTTTATCGAAAAAAACTTCAATAGGATTACATTCGGATAAGAGAAAAAATGCATTTTTGTTCATCGTCGGAATCGGCGATGGCGTTTTGTTTTCGGTATTAAAAGCATAAGAATTGCTCGATTTTTCAAGCGAAAATCATTCACAGCTAATATTAAGGGAACGTGAAAAAAAAACTGTCTGGTTCCGTTGGATAAAATCATCGATTTTTTGTTGTCGCCCGAATTAAAGCGTGGCGTTTTTATTTTCTAAATATTAAAAGCATTAAATTTTCGATTTTCTCAAAGAAAATCATACCATATTAAGGAGCATCGAAAAAACTCGTAGTTCGTTCGGATAAGAAAAATGCACTTTGTTGTCAAATCGAGATCAGTCGTGGCGTTTTTGTTTTCACGTGTTAAGCATTAGAGATTGCTTTCGATTTTCACAAAGAAAATCATACCTACGTAATAATATTGGGGAACATCGAAAACTTCGTACGGATTACGTTGGGATAAGAAAAAATGCATTTTTAACATGCGCGGAGGAGAATCGGCGGTGGCGTTTTATTTTTCGGCGTATTAAAAGCATAAGAATTGCTCGGATTTTTCAACGAAAATCATTCCCTCATGTAGGGAACATATGCGAAAAAAAGAAACTTATGCAGTTCCGTTCGGATAAGAAAATGTCGATTTTTGTTGTCGCCCGAGATTAAGCCGTGGCGTTTTTATTTTCACGTATTAAAAAGCATTAGAATTGCTTTCATTTTCTCAAAGAAAATCATACCTCACATAATATTAGGGAACATCGAAAAAAACTTCAATGCAGTTACGTTCGGATAGAAAAAACATTTCTTTGTCGCGAATCGGCGATGGCGTTTTTATTTTTAAAAGCATAAATTTGCTCGATTTTTCAACGAAAATCATTCAGCTAATATTAAGAACATCGAAAAAAACTTGTCACACGGATTACATTCGGATAAGAAAAATCGGGTTGCCCGTTGTCATGAATTAAGCGATAAATTTTTTATTTTCTCGTATTAAAGCATTAAATTGCTTTCGATTTTCTCAAAAGAAAATCATACCTACGCTAATATGAGGGGAACATCGAAAAAAAACTGATGCAGTTCACGTTGGATAAGAAAAATGCGCACTTTGTTGTCGTCGAATCAGTCGTGGCGTTTTTTGTTTTCAAGTATTAAAAGCATTAGAATTGCTCGAGTTTCTCAAAGAAAATCATACTACGTTAATAATGAGAACATCGAAAAAACTTCAAATACGGATTACATTCGGATAAGAAAAAATGCATTTTCTTTGTCGCCCGAATCGGCGGTGGCGTTTTTTATTTTTAAATATTAAAAGCATAAAGAATTGCTCACGATTTTTCAGCGAAAATCATTCCCTCGCTAATAGGGGAACATCGAGAAAAAAACTTATGCAGTTCCGTTCGGATAAGAAAATGATTTTTTGTTGTCGCCCGGAGTCGCCGTGGCGTTTTATTTTCTCGTATTAAAAAGCATTAGAATTGCCGATTTTCTCAAAAGAAATCCTGTACCTACGCTAATATTAAGAGAACATCGAAAAAAAACTTCGTGCAGTTCCGTTCGGATAAAGAAAAAATGCACTTTTGTTGTCGTCCGAATCGGTCGTGGCGTTTTTGTTTTCACGTATTAAAAGCATTAGGGTGGTCGATTTTTTTCTCGAAGAAATTTATACCTCACGCTAATATTGGGGGAACATCGAAAAAAAACTCGAACGGATTCCGTTCGGATAAGAAAAAATGCATTTTTTGTTGTCGTCGAATCAGCCGATGGCGTTTTTGTTTTCGGCGTATTAAAAGCATAAATTGCTCGATTTTTTCAGCGAAAATGTTCCTAGCTAATATTAAGGGGAACATCGAAGAAAAAAACATGCAGTTCCGTTCGGATAGAAAAATCGATTTTTGTTGTCGCCCGAATTAAGCGGTAATTTTATTTTCATTATTAAAAGCATTAGAGATTACCGATTTTCTCAAGAAAATCATACCTACGCTAATATTAAGGGGAACATCGAAAAAAACTTCGTCACAGTTCCGTTAGGACTAAGAAAAATGCACTTTTTGTTGTCGTCGGATAAATTAGTGGCGTTTTTGTTTTCACGTATTAAAAGCATTAAATTTGCTCTATTTTACGAAAATCATACCTCTCACGCTAATATTAGAGGAACATCGCAAAAAACTGGTACGGATTACATTCGGATAAGAAAAAAATGCATTTTAATGCGAATCGGCAGTGGCGTTTTTATTTTCGCGTATTAAAAGCATAAGAATTGCTTTCGATTTTCAAGCGAAAAATCATTCCCTCACAGCCAACATTAGGGGAACATCGAAAAAACTTATGCGGATTCCGTTCGGATAAGAAAAATCGATTTTTGTTGTCGCCCGAATTAAGCAAATCAATAGATTTTTTATTTTCGTATTAAAAGCATGAGAATTTTTCGATTTTCTCAAAGAAAATCATACTACGCTAATATTAGGGGAACATCGAAGAAAAACTCGTACGGATTCCGTTCGGATAAGAAAAATGCATTTTTTGTTGTCGTCGAATCGAGTCGTGGCGTTTTTGTTTTCCGTATGATAAAGCATTAAAGATTGCCGATTTTCTCAAAGAAAATCATACTGCAGCTAATATTGAAGGGAGCTGTCGAAAAAAAGCTTCGTACGGATTACATTGGATAAGAAAAAATGCATTTTCTTCAGCCCGCCCGAATCCCGGCGGTGGCGTTTTATTTTAAATATTAAAAGCATTAGAATTGCTCGATTTTCTCAAAGAAAATCATTCCTACGCTAATATTAGGGGAACATCGAAAAAAACTTATGCAGTTCGATTGATTCACAGAAAAAATCATTTTGTTGTCGCCCGAATTAAGCCGTGGCGTTTTATTTTCATTATTAAAGCATTAGAATTGCTCGATTTTCTCAAAAAATAATCATACCTACGCTAATATTAGGGAAACATCGAAAAAACTTCGTGCAGTTAGTTCGGATAAGAAAAAATGCATTTTTTGTTGTCGCCGAATCGAGTCGTACGATTTTTGTTTTCGCGTATTAAAAGCAGTAGAATTTGCTCGATTTTCTCGAAGAAAATCATACCTACGCTAATATGAGGGGAACATCGAAAAAACTTCGTCACAGTTACGGATAAGAGAAAAAATGCATTTTTGTTGTGTCGTCGAATCGGCGATGGCCGTTTTTTGTTTTCGCGTATTAAAAAGCATAAGAATTGCTTTCAGTCTTTTCAGCGAAAATCATTCCTACACATAGATATTAGGGGAACATCGAAGAAGAAAGAAAAACTTATGCAGTTCCGTTCGGGATAAGAAAAAATCGATTTTTGTTGCTTCGCGAATTAAGCCGTGAAGCGTTTTTATTTTCTCGTATTAAAAGCATTAAATTGCTCGATTTTTCTCAAAGAAAAATCATACCTACAGCTAATATTAGGGAACATGAAAGAAGAAGAAAAAAACTTCAAATGCAGTTCCGTTCGGATAAGAAAAAATGCACACTTTTGTTGTCGTCGAATGTCCAGTCGTGGCGTTTTTAATTTTCGCATTAAAAGCATTAAAGAATTGCTCGATTTTCTCAAAGAAAAATCATACCTCGCTAATATTAGGGGAACGTGAAAAAACTTCGTCACGGATTAAATTCGGATAAGAAAAAATATCACCATTTTCTTTCAATACCGCCCGAATCGACGATGGCGTTTTATTTTGGCGTATTAAAAAGCATAAAATTGCTCTACCGATTTTTTCAAAATGTTCTGCGTAATATTAGGGGAACATGAAAAAAACTTTATGCAAGTTCCGTTCGGATAAGAAAAATCGATTTTTGTTGTCGTAGAATTAAGCCATTGGCGTTTTTATTTTTCGTGATAAAAAGCATTAGAGATTGCTCGATTTTCTCAAAGAGAAATCATGCCTGTAATATTAGGGAACATCGAAAAAAACTTCGTCGCAGTTCCGTTCGGATAGAAAAAATGCACTTTTGTTGCTTCGTCGAATCAGTGGTGGCCGTTTTGTTTTCACGTATTAAAAGCATTAGGGTGGTCGATTTTCTTTCGAAGAAATTTATACCTACGCTAATATTAGAGACATCGAAAAAAACTTCGATACGGATTCGTTCGGATAAGAAAAAAAATGCATTTTTTGTTGTCGTCCCGAATCGGCAGTGGCGTTTTTGTTTTTCGCGTATTAAAAGCATAAAGAATTGCCGATTTTTTCAGCGAAAATCATTCTACGCTAATATTAGGGGAACATCGAAAAAAAACTTATGCAGTTCCGTTCGGATAAGAAAATCGATTTTTTGTTGTCGCCCGGAGTCGCCGTAGCGTTTTATTTTCTCGTATTAAAAGCGGTGATAGAATTGCTCGAGTTACCGCCGAAAAATCGCCTCGCTAATATTAGGGAGCATTCGAGAAAAAAACTGCGTGCAGTTCGTTAGGATAAGAAAAAATGCGCACTTTTGTTGTCGTCGGAGGAATCGAGTCGTGGCGTTTGTTTTCGCGTAAAAAGCATTAAATTGCTCGATTTTTCACAAAGAGAAAAATCAGCCGCTAATATTAGGAGCGTCGAAAAAACTTCGTCACAGTTCATTCGGATAAGAAAAAATGCATTTTTCTTTGTCGCGAATCGGCGTTAACGTTTTTATTTACCAGCGTATTAAAAGCATAAGAATTGCTCACGATTTTTTCAAGCGAAAATCATTCACAGCTAATATTAGGGAACATCGAAAAAAACTTGTCACAGTTCCGTTCGGATAAGAAAAAATCGATTTTTTGTTGTCGCCCGAATTAAGCCGTGGCGTTTTATTTTCTCGTATTAAAAGCATTAGAATTGCTCGATTTTTCTCAAAGAAAATCGCCTACAACTAATATTAGGGGAACATCAGAAAAAACTGCGTGCAGTTCGTTCGGATAAGAAAAAATGCACTTTGTTGTCGTCGAATCGGTCGTGGCGTTTTTGTTTTCACGTATTAAAAGCATTAAAATTAACAGATTTTCTCAAGAAAATCATCTCCATAATATTAGGGGAACATCGAAAAAACTTCGTCTGGTCTGTTCGGATAAGAAAAAATGCATTTTTCGCATCATGGCCCAAGGAATCGGCGATGGCGTTTTTATTTTTCGTATTAAAAGCATAAGAATTGCTCGATTTTTTCAGAAAATCATTCCCTACGCTAATATTAGGGAGCATCGAAAAAAACTTTATGCAGTTCGTTCGGATAAGAAAAAATGGATTTTGTTTAGCCATGGTCATGCGTGGCGTTTTATTTTCGTATTAAAAGCATTAGAATTGCTCGATTTTCTCAAAAATAATCATACCTACGCTAATATTAGGGGAACATCGAAAAAAACTTCTAAATACAGTTCGATTCGGATAAGAAAAATGCACTTTTGTTGTCGTCGAATGTGGCGTTTTTGTTTTCCATCATAAAAAGCATTAAAATTAGTCGATTTCTCGAAGAAATTTATACCTACGCTAATATTAAGGGAACATCGAAAAAAAGCTTCGTCACAGTTACATTCGGGATAAAGAAAAAATGCATTTTTGTTGTCGTCGGAGAATCGAGCAGTGGCGTTTTTGTTTTAGCGTAATAAAAGCATAAAATTGCTTTCACGATCTTTCAAAATGGATTCCTACACGCCAAATATTAGGGGAACATCGAAAAAAACATGCAGTTCCGTTCGGATAAGAAAATCGATTTTTATTCGCTTGAATTAAGCCGTGGCGTTTTTATTTTCATTATAAAGCATTAAATTCTTTAGATTTTCTCCAAAGAAAATCATCACTACTATTAATAATGGGGAGCATCGAAAAAAAACTGTGCAGTTCCGTTCGGATAAGAAAAATGCACTTTTTGTTATGCGTCGAATCAGTCGTGGCGTTTTTGTTTTTCCGCCGTGATAAAAGCATTAGAATTGCTCGATTTTCTCGAAAATAATCATACCTACGCTAATATTAGGGGAACATCGAAGAAAAAACTTCGTACAGGATTACGTTGGGATAAGAGAAAAAATACATTTTTATTTGGCATGCCCGGAGAAATCGGCGATGGCGTTTTTTATTTCAGCGTATTAAAAGCACATAAGGAATTGCTTTCGATTTTTTTCTTGAAAATCATTCTGCAACTAATAGGGGAACATCGAAAAAAACTTATGCGGGGTCAATTCGGATAAGAAAAAATCGTTTTTTGTTGTGTCGCTTGAGATTAAGCAGTGGCGTTTTATTTTCGCGTATTAAAAGCATTAGAATTGCTCGATTTTCTCAAAGAAATCACACCTATGCTAATATTAGGGGAACATTGAAAAAAATTCGTACGGATTACGTGCGGATAAGAAAGATGCATTTTTTGTTGTCGTCGAATCGAGCCGTGACGTTTTTTGTTTTCGCGTATTAAAAGCATTAGGAATTGGTGTTGATTTTCTCGAAGAAATTCATACCTACGTATAATAGAGCATCCAGAAAAAACTTCAAATACGGATTACATTCGGATAAGAAAAAATGCATTTTTCTTTGTCGCTTGATCGGCGGTGGCGTTTTTTATTTTCGGCGTATTAAAAGCATAAGAATTGCTTTCGATTTTTCAACGAAAATCATTCCTACGCTAATAATGGGGAACATCGAAGAAAAAACTTGTCTGAAAGTTCCGTTCGGATAAGAAAAAATCGATTTTGTTGTCGCCCGAATTAAGCCGTGGCGTTTTTTATTTTCTCGTATTAAAAGCTTTAGAATTGCACCGATTTTCTCAAAGAAAATCATACCTACAGCTAATATTAAGGACATCGAAAAAAGCTAAATGCAGTTCCGTTCGGATAAGAAAAAATGCACTTTTGTTACATGGCGAATCGGAGTCGTGGCGTTTTTGTTTTCGCGTAGTAAAAGCATTAGAATTGCTCGATTTTCACAAAGAAAATCATACCTACGCTAATATGAGGGGAACATCGAAAAAAACTCGTACGGATTCCGTTCGGATAAGAAAAATGCATTTTTCTTCGCCGGAGGCGGCCGGTGGCGTTTTTTATTTCGGCGTATTAAAAGCATAAGAATTGCTTTCGATTTTCAAGCGAAAATCATTCCCTACGCTAATGTAAGAACATCGAAAAAAACTTATGCAGTTCCGTTCGGATAAGAAAAAATGGATTTTTTGTTGTCGCTTGAATTAAAGCCGTGGCGTTTTATTTTCTGCGTAAAGCAGTAGAATTGCTCGATTTTCTCAAAGAAAATCATACCTACGCTAATATGAGGGGAACATCGAAAAAACACTCGTACGGATTCCGTTAGGATAAGAAAAATCTGCTTTTTGTTGTCGTCGTGGCGTTTTGTTTTTCCGTATTAAAGCATTAGAATTGGTCGATTTTCGAAGAAATTTATACCTGCAGCTAATATTAGGGAACATCGAAAAAACTGCAAATGCAGTTCTGTTCGGATAAGAAAAAATGCATTTTTGTTGTCGTCGAATCGGCGATGGCGTTTTTTTGTTTTCGCGTATTAAAAGCATGAGAATTGTTCGATTTTTCAAGCGAAAATCATTCACGCTAATGACAGGGGAACCTCCAGAAGAAAAAAACTTGTCAAGTTCCGTTCGGATAAGAAAAATCGATTTTTGTTGTAGCCAGAGGTCAGCATGTGCGTTCAAAAGCACAGATTGCTCCAGATTTTCTCAAAGAAAATCATCTATTAATATTGGGGGAACATCGAAAAGAAAAAACTGTCTGGTTCATTGGGATAGAAAAAATGCACTTTTTGAACGTCGCTTGAATCGGTGGTTTTTGTTTTCACGTATTAAACATTGCAGAATTGCTTTCGATTTTTCACAAAAGAAAATCATACCTACACATTAATATTAGGGTGCTCAAAGAAAAATAATTCAGGATTACATTCGGATAAGAAAAAATGCATTTTCTTTAATGGCGAATCGGCGATGGCGTTTTTATTTTTAAAGCGTCATTAAAAAGCATAAAATTTGCCGATTTTCAACGAAAATCATTCCCTACGCTAATATTAAGGGGAACAATAGAAAAACTTATGCCGGATTCCGTTCGGATAAGAAAAAATCGATTTTTTGTTGTCGTAGAATTAAGCCCAGTGGCGTTTTTATTTCTAAATAAAAGCATTAGAATTGCTCGATTTTCTCAAAAGAAAATCCATACCCTCACAGCTAATATTAGGGGAACAGCATCGAAAAAAAACTAAATGCAGTTCCCGTTCAGGATAAGAAAAAATGCACTTTTTGTTGTCGTCGAATCGAGTCGTGGCGTTTTTGTTTTTCAAGTATTAAAAGCATTAGAATTAATTAGAATTTTCTCGAAGAAATTTATACCTACGCTAATATTAGGGAACATCGAAAAAACTTCGTCACAGTTACGTTAGGATAAGAAAAAATGCATTTTGTTAAATCAGCGATGGTTTTTGTTTCGGCGTGATAAAGCATAAGAATTGCTCGTTTTCAGCGAAAATCATTCCCTCAGTTAATATTGGGGAACATCGAGAAAAAACTTTAATGCAGTTCCGTTCGGATAAGAAAAATCGATTTTTGTTGTCGCGGGTACGTGCGTTTTGTTACTATAAACATTAAAAGCATTAGGGTGCTTTCTGGGATTTTTCTCGAAAGAAAATCAATACCTACGCTAATATTAGGGGGAGCATCGAAAAAAACTTCAAATGCAGTTCATTGGATAAGAAAAAATGCACTTTTGTTGTCGTCGAATCAGTCGTGGCGCGTTTTTGTTTTCCCGTATTAAAAGCATTAGAATTGCTCGATTTTCACGAAATCGCCTGCAGCTAATAATGAGAACATCGAAAACAACTCGTACGGAATCCGTTCGGATAAGAAAAAATGCATTTTTGTATCGCCGAATCGAAGCCGCGGTGGCGTTTTTATTTTTCGGCGTATTAAAGCATAAAATTGCTCGATTTTTCAAAGCGAAATATTCCTACGCTAATGAGGGAACATGAGAAAAAACATGCAGTTCCGTTCGGATAAGAAAAATCGATTTTTTATTTGTCGCGAATTAAGCATTTTCTCATGTTAAAAGCATTAAGAATTGCTCGATTTTCTCAAAAGAAAATCATACCTACGCTAATATTAGGGGAACATCAAATGCAGTTCGTTCGGATAAGAAAAAAATGCACTTTGTTGTCGTCGAATCAGTCATTGGCGTTTTTTGTTTTCGCGTAATAAAAGCATTAGAATTGCTCGATTTTCTCAAAGAAAATCATACCTAACTAATATTAAGGGGAACATCGAAAAAAAAACTTCGTCACGGATTACACATTCGGATAGAAAAAATGCATTTTTCTTTGTCGCGAATCGGCGGTGGCGTTTTTTATTTCGCGTATTAAAATCATAAAAATTGCTCGATTTTTCCAACGAAAATCATTCTACTAATATTAGGGAACATCGAAAAAAAAACTTATGCGGATTCCGTTCGGATAAGAAAAAAGTGATTTTTGTTGTCGCGAATTAAGCCGTGGCGTTTTTATTTTCTCGTATTAAAAGCGCAGCGTTAAATTTACTCTGATTTTCTCAAAAGAAAATGTCCCCTGCAACTAATATTAAGGGAGCAGCCGAAAAAACTTCGTCACAGTTCGTTGGGATAAGAAAAAATGCACTTTGTTGTCGTGAATCGGTCGTGGCGTTTTTGTTTTCACGTATTAAAAGCATTAGAATTGCTCGATTTTCTCAAGAAAGAAATCCATACTCACAGCTAATATTAAGGGGAGCAGCGAAAAAACTTCGTCGGATTACATTCGGATAAGAAAAAATGCATTTTTCTTTACATCGCCGAATCGGCATTGGCGTTTTTATTTTTCGCGTATTAAAAGCATAAGAATTGCCGATTTTCAACGAAAAATCATTCCTACGCTAATATTAGGGAACATGAGAAAAAACTTTATGCTGATTCCGTTCGGATAAGAAAAATCGATTTTTGTTGTCGCCGAATTAAGCAAAATGACGTTTATTTTCGTATTAAAAGCAGTAGAATTGCTGGGAATTTTCTCAAAGAAAATCATACCTAATATTGGGGAGCATCGAAAAAACTTCAAATGCAGTTCCGTTCGGATAAGAAAAAAATGCATTTTTTGTTGTCGTCGAATCGAGTCGTGGCGTTTTTGTTTTCACGTATTAAAAGCATTAGAATTAATTCGTTTTCTGAAGGAAATTTGCTTGCCACCTACGTAATATTAGGGGAACATCCGAGAAAAAACTTCGTGCGGATTACGTTGGGATAAGAAAAAATGCATTTTTCTTTGTCGCCAATCGGCGATGGCGTTTTTTATTTTCGCGTATTCAAGCATAAATTGCTCGATTTTTCAAGCGAAAATCATTCACAGCTAATAGGGGAACATCGAAAAAAACTTTATGCAGTTCATTCGGATAAGAAAAATCGATTTTGTTGTCGCCCGAATTAAGCCGTGGCGTTTTTATTTTCTCGTATTAAAAGCATTAGAATTGCTCGATTTTCTCAAGAAAATCATACTGCAGCTAATATTAGGGGAACATCGAGAAAAAACTTCGTCTGATTCCGTTCGGATAAGAAAAAAATGCACTTTGTTGTCGTAGTCAGTCGTGGCGTTTTTTGTTCCGCGTATTAAAAGCATTAAGGTGCTCGGTTACTACTCAAAGAAAATCATACTATGTATTAGGGGAACATCAAGAAAAAAACTTCGTCTGGTTCTGTTCGGATAAGAAAAAATGTCATTTTTCTTTGTCGCCGAATCAGCGTGGCGTTTTTATTTTGCTGGCGTATTAAAATCATAAGAATTCGATTTTTTCCACTTGAAAATCATTCTACGCTAATATTAGGGGAACATCGAAAAAAACTTGTACGGATTCCGTTCGGATAAGAAAAATCGATTTTTGTTGTCGCCCGAGATTAAGCCCGTGACGTTTTTTGTTTTCGAGTATTAAAAGCATTAGAATTGCTCGGTCTCAAGAAAATCATACCTACGCTAATATTAAGGGAACATCGAAAAAACTTCAAATGCAGTTCAAAATTCGGATAAGAAAAAATGCACTTTTGTTGTCGTCGGGCCAGTCGTGGCGTTTTTGTTTTCACGTATTAAAAAGCATTAGAATTAGTGCGATTTTTCTGAAGAGATTTATACCTACGCTAATATTGGGGAACATCGAAAAAAACTTCGTCACGGATTACGTTCGGATAAGAAAAATGCATTTTTGTTGTCGTCGAATCGGCGATGGCGTTTTTTGTTTTCGGCGTATTAAAGCGTAAAATTGCTTTCGATTTTTCAAGCGAAAATCATTCCTCACATAAATATTAGGGGAACATCGAAAAAAAAAACATGCAGTTCACGTTCGGATAAAAGCATCGATTTTTGTTGTCGCGAATTAAGCCGTGGCGTTTTTATTTTCTAGTATTAAGCATTTAAAATTTTCGATTTTCTCAAAGAAAATCATACTACTTGTATATTAGGGAACATCGAAAAAAACTTCGTGCAGTTCCGTTCGGATAAGAAAAATGCGCACTTTTGTTAATGCGTCGAATCGAGTCGTGGCGTTTTTGTTTCACGTATTAAAAGCATTAGAATTGCTCGATTTTCTCAAAAGAAAATCATACTACGCTAATATTAGAGGCAGCCGAAAAAAACTTCGTCACGGATTACGTTGAGGATAAGAAAAAATGCATTTTCTTTGTCGCCCGAATCGAAGCGATGGCGTTTGACCCACTAGCGTAAAACATAGAATTGCTCGATTTTTCAAAAAGCTGAAAATCATTCCTCACAGCTAATATTAAGGGGAACATCGAAAAAAACTTATGCAGTTCGGATTCGGATAAGAAAAATCGATTTTTTGTTGTCGCCCGAGATTAGCCGTGGCGTTTTATTTTCTACCAAATATTAAAAGCATTAAATTTGCCGATTTTCTCAAAGAAAATCATACCTCACAGCTAATATTAGGGAACATCGAAAAAAACTAAATGCAGTTCGTTCGGATAAGAGAAAAAATGCAACGCTTTTGTTGTCATTCCGGGTAAGTCGTGGCGTTTTTGTTTTCACGTATTAAAAGCATTAAATTGGTCGATTTTCGAAGAAATTTATACCTACGCTAATATTAAGGGGAACATCGAAAAAAAGCTAAATACGGATTACGTTCGGATAAGAAAAAATGCATTTTACTGGCGTCGTCGGAGAATCGGCGGTGGCGTTTTTTTGTTTTGGCGATATTAAAAGCATAAGAATTGCTCGATTTTTCAAACGAAAATCATTCCCTCACACATAAATATTAAGGGGAACATCGAAAAAAAACTTTATGCAGTTCCGTTCGGATAAGAAAAAAGCTTCGATTTTTTGTTGTCGCCCGAATCAAGCCGTGATGTTTTTATTTTCTAATATTAAAGCATTGGGAATTGCTTTCGATTTTCTCAAAAGAAATCATACCTAAAAGCTAATATTAGGGGAGCATTCGAAAGGAAAAAACTGTCTGATTCCGTTCGGATGAAAAAAATGCACTTTGTTGTGTCCGAATCAAAGTCGTGGCGTTTTGTTTCACGTATTAAAAGCATTAGAATTGCTCGATTTTCGAAAGAAAGAAAATCATACTACGCTAATATTAGGGAGCATTGAAAAAAAACTAAATCAGTTACGTTGGATAAGAAAAAATGGAAATTTTCTTGTCGCCCGAATGGCTTGATGGCGTTTTTATTTCAGCGTATTAAAAGCATAAGAATTGCTCGATTTTTCCATGAAAATCATTCCCCTCACGTAATATTAGGGGAACATGAAAAAAACTTATGCGGATTCCGGATTCGGATAAGAAAAATCGATTTTGTTGTCGCTTCCGAATTAAAGCCGTGGCGTTTTTCGTATTAAAGCATTAAAGATTGTATCGATTTTCACCAAGAAAATCCCTTACCTACGCTAATATTAGGGGAACATCGAAGAAAAAACTAAATGCAGTTCGTTAAAGGATAAGAAAAATGCACTTTTGTTGTTAATAAATCGAGATCGGTCGTGGCGTTGTTTTCACGTATTAAAAGCATTAGAATTGCTTTCGATTTCTCAAAATCATACCTCACGCTAATATTAGGGGAACATCGAAAAAAAGCTTCGTCACAGTTATTGGGATAAGAAAAAATGCATTTTTCGCTGTGGCAATCGGCGGTGGCGTTTTTATTTTCGCGTATTAAAAGCATAAGAATTGCTGGATTTTTCAAAGTGTTCCTACGCTAATATTAGGGGAACATCAGGAAAAACTTATGCAGTTCGTTCGGATAGAAAAATCGATTTTTTGTTGTCGCCCGGAGCCGTGGCGTTTTTATTTTCTACGTATTAAAAGCATTAGGGTGCTTTCGATTTTCTCAAGAAAATCATACTACAATAATATTAGGGGAACATAAAGAAAAAAAACTCGATAAGTTCCGTTCGGGATAAGAAAAAATGCACTTTTGTTGTCGTCCGAATCAGTCGTGGCGTTTGTTTTCACGTGATAAAAGCATTAGAATTGCTTTCGATTTTCTGAAAGAAATTCATACCTACGCTAATAATAGGGGTGCTCAGAAAAAACTTCGTACGGATTCATTCGGGATAGAAAAAATCATTTTGTTAATCGTCGAAATCGGCGATGGCGTTTTTGTTTTTCGGCGTATTAAAAGCATAAGAATTGCTCGATTTTTCACTTTGAAAATCATTCCTCACATAAATATTAGGGGAACATCGAAAAAAACTTATGCAGTTCCGTTCGGATAAAGAAAAACTGATTTTTTGTTGTCGCCCGAATCAAGCGGTGTTTTTATTTTCATTATTAAAAAGCATTAGAATTGCTCGATTTTCTCAAAAGAAAATCAGCCTCACCCCTTAATATTAGGGAACATGCGAAAAAACTCGTCGCAGTTCCGTTCGGATGAAAAAATGCACTTTTTGTTGTCATTCGAATCAGTCGTGACGTTTTTTTTGTTTCACGTATTAAAAGCATTAAATTGCTTTCGATTTTCTCAAAGAAAATCATACCTAAAAGCTAATAATAGGGGAACATGAAAAAACTTCGTACGGATTACATTCGGATAAGAAAAATGCATTTTTCTTTGTCGTAATCGGCGGTGGCGTTTTTTATTTCGGCGTCATTAAAAGCATAAAATTGCTCGATTTTTTCCAGCGAAGCCATTCCCTACGCTAATAGGGGAACATCGAAAAAAAAACTTATGCGGATTCCGTTCGGGATAAGAAAAAATCGATTTTTGTTGTCATGGAGTAAGCGTGGCGTTTTTATTTTCTAAATGATAAAAGCATTAGAATTGCTTTCGATTTTCTCAAAGAAAATCATACCTACGTAATATTAGGGGAACATCGAAAAAACTAAATGCAGTTCCGTTCGGATAAGAAAAAAATGCACTTTTTGTTTGTCGTCGAATCAATTAAGTAGCGTTTTGTTTTCAAATGATAAAAGCATTAGGGTGAAATTGATTTTCTCGAAGAAATTTATGCAGCTAATAATGGGAGCATAGAAAAAAAACCGTCTGGTTCACATTCGGATAAGAAAAAATGCATTTTTGTTGTCGTCGAATCGGCGATGGCGTTTTTTTGTTTTCGGCGTATTAAAGCATAAATTGCTCGATTTTTCAACGAAAATCATTCCCTACGCAAATATTAGAACCGAAAAAACTTATGCAGTTCCGTTCGGATAAGAAGCATCGATTTTGTTGTTATGGCGAATTAAGCCGTGGCGTTTTTTATTTTCTCGTATTAAAGCATTAAATTGCTGATTTTCTCAAAGAAAATCATGCCTCACGCTAATATTAGGGAACATCGAAAAAACTAAATGCAGTTCGTTCGGATAAGAAAAAATGCATCTTTTGTTGTCGTCGAATCGAGTCGTGGCGTTTTTTATTTCACGTATTAAAAGCATTAGAATTGCTCGATTTTCTCAAAGAAAATCATACCTCAGCTAATATTAGGGGAACATCGAAAAAAACTTCAAATGCAGTTCCGTTCGGATAAGAGAAAAATGCACTTTTGTTGTCGTCGAGATCAGTGGTGGCGTTTTTGTTTTCGCGTATTAAACATTAGAATAGCCCGATTTTCTCAAAGAAAATCATACCGACGCTAATATTAGGGGAACATCGAAAAAAACTCGTACGGATTACGTTCGGATAAGAAAAAATGCATTTTTTGTTGTTCGTCGAATCGACGGTGACGTTTTTTGTTTTCGCGTATTAAAAGCGCATAAAATTGCTCGATTTTTCAACGAAAATCATTCCTACGCTAATATTAGGGAACATCGAAAAAAACTTGTCGCAGTTCCGTTCGGATAAGAAAATCGATTTTGTTGTCGCAGATTAAGCGTGGCGTTTTTTATTTTCTGCATTAAAAGCTTTAGAATTGCCGATTTTCTCAAAAGAAAATCATACCTACGCTAATATTAGGGGAACATCGAAAAAAAGCTAAATCGCAGTTCCGTTCGGATAAGAAAAATGCACTTTGTTGTTGCCGAATCGACCCGTGACGTTTTTTGTTTTCACGTATTAAAGCATTAGAATTGCTTTCGATTTTCACAAAAGAAAATCAGCCACCTACATATTAGGGAACATCGAAGAAAAACTTCGTGCAGTTGTTCGGATAGAAAAAATGCATTTTCTTTGTCGCTTGAATCGGCTTGATGGCGTTTTTATTTTCGCGTATTAAAAGCATAAAATTGCTCGATTTTTTCCGCGAAAATCATTCCTCACAGCTAATATTAGGGAACATCGAAAAAAACTTATGCGGATTCCGTTCGGATAAAAATCGATTTTTGTTGTGGTCGCCGTGACGTTTTTTGTTTTCGCGTATTAAAAGCATTAGATTGCTCGATTTTCTCAAAGAAAATCATACCTACGCTAATATGAGGGGAACATCGAAAAAAACTCGTACGGATTCCGTTCGGATAAGAAAAAATGGATTTTTTGTTGTTGTCGAATCGAGTCGTACGATTTTTGTTTTCGCGTATTAAAAGCAGTAGAATTGGTCGATTTCTCGAAGAAATTTGCCTCGCTAATATTAGGGGAACATCGAAAAAAACTCGTACGGATTCCGGTCGGATAAGAAAAAATGCATTTTTTGTTGTCGTCGAATCGGCAGTGACGTTTTTGTTTTCGGCGTAAAGCGCATAAATTGCTCGATTTTCCAGCGAAAATCATTCCTACGCTAATGGGGAACATCGAGAAAAAAAGCATGCAGTTCATTCGGATAAATCGATTTTTGTTGTCGCCCGAATTAAGCGTGGCGTTTTTATTTTCTAAATATTAAAAGCATTAGAATTGCCGATTTTCTCAAAGAAAATCATACCTCTAACTAATAATATTAAGGGAGCGTCGAAAAAAACTAAATGCAGTTCCGTTCGGATAAAGAAAAAATGCACTTTTGTTTGTCGTCGAATCGAGTCGTGGCGTTTTTGTTTCAAGTATTAAAAAGCATTAGAATTGCTTTCGATTTTCACAAAGAAAATCATACCTACGTAATGGGGAACATCGAAGAAAAACTGCGTGCAGTTACATTCGGGATAGAAAAAAATACATTTCTTTGGCCGCCCGAATCGGCGGTGGCGTTTTTATTTAGCGTATTAAAAGCATAAGAATTGCTCGATTTTTTCCACTTGAAATCATTCCTACGCTAATATTAGGGAACGCCGAAAAAACATGCAGTTCGTTCGGATAAGAAAAATCGATTTTGTTGTCGCGGGTCGCCCCGTGGCGTTTTATTTCGTATTAAAAGCATTAGGAATTGCTCGATTTTCTCAAGAAAATCATACCTACATATGTGGGGAACGCCGAAAAAACTTCGTCACAGTTCCGTTGGGATAAGAAAAAATGCACTTTTTGTTGTCGTCGAGATCAGTCGTGGCGTTTTTGTTTTCGCGTATTAAAAGCATTAGAATTGCTCGATTTTCTCAAAGAAAATCATACCTACGCTAATATTAGGGGAACATCGAAGAAAAACTCGTACGGATTACGTTCGGATAAGAAAAAAATGCATTTTTTTTTGTCGCGAATCGGCGATGGCGTTTTTATTTTCGGCGTATTAAAATCATAAGAATTGCTCGTTTTTCAGCGAAAATCATTCCTACAGCTAATATTAGGGAACATCGAAAAAAACTTTATGCAGTTCCGTTCGGATAAGAAAAATTAGTTTTTTGTTGTCGCCCAGAATTAAGCGTGGCGTTTTATTTACTATAAGTATTAAAAGCATTAGAATTGCTTTCGATTTCTCAAAGAAAATCATACTACGTAATAATGGGGAACATCAGAAAAAAACTTCGTGCAGTTCCGTTCGGATAAGAAGAAAAAATGCACTTTTGTTGTCGTCGAATCGAGTCGTGGCGTTTTTGTTTTTCACGTATTAAAAAGCATTAAAATTGCTTTCGATTTTCTCAAAGAAAATCGCCACCTCACGCTAATATTAGGGGAACATCGAAAAAAACTTCGTCACGGATTACATTCGGATAGAAAAAAATGCATTTTTCTTGTCGCCGGAGAAATCGGCGATGGCGTTTTATTTCGCGTATTAAAAGCATAGAATTGCTCGATTTTTCAAGCGAAAAATCATTCCTCGCTAATATTAGGGGAACATCGAAAAAAACTTTATGCAGTTCCGTTCGGATAAGAAAATCGATTTTGTTGTCGTAGAATTAAGCCGTGGCGTTTTTTATTTTCATTATTAAAAGCATTAAATTGCTCGATTTTTCTCAAAGAAAATCCATACCTCACGCTAATATTAAGGGAACATCGAAAAACTGCGTGCAGTTCCGTTCGGATAAGAAAAATGCACTTTGTTGTCGTCGGGCCAGTCATTGGCGTTTTTGTTTCACGTATTAAAAGCATTAAGAATTAGGTGATTTTCTCGAAGAAATTTATACCTCACAGCTAATATTAGGGGAACATCGAGAAAAAAAACTGGGATTACGTTGGGATAAGAAAAATGCATTTTCTTGTCGCGAATCGGCGATGGCGATTTTTATTTTCGTATTAAAAGCATAAAATTGCTCGATTTTTTCGAAAATGTTCTCGCTAATATTGGGGAACATCGAAAAAAAACTTATGCAGTTCCGTTCGGATAAGAAAATGATTTTTGTTGTCGCCGAATTAAGCGTGGCGTTTTATTTTCTACCGTATTAAAAGCATTAGAATTGCTCGATTTCTCAGAAAATCATACCCTACGTAATATATTAAGGGAACATCGAAAAAAACTGGAAATGCAGTTCGTTCGGATAAGAAAAATGCACTTTTGTTGTCGTCCCGAATCAGTGAAGTGGCGTTTTGTTTTCACGTATTAAAGCATTAGAATTGCTCGATTTTCTCAAAGAAAATCATACTACTATTAGGGGCATCGAAAAAAACTTCGTACGGATTACGTTGGGATAAAATGCATTTTCTTTGTCGCCAATCGGCAGTGGCGTTTTTATTTTTCGTATTAAAATCATAAGAATTGCTCGATTTTTCCAGCGAAAATCATTCCTACAGCTAATAGGGAACATCGAAAAACTTATGCAGTTCATTGGGATAAGAAAAATCGATTTTTGTTGGCGAATTAAGCGTGGCGTTTTTATTTTTCTCGTATTAAAGCATTAAATTGCTGATTTTCTCAAGAAAATCTACCTACGCTAATATTAGGGAACCGAAAAAAACTTCAAATGCAGTTCCGTTCGGATAAGAAAAAATGCACGCTTTTGTTCGTCGAATCGAGTCGTGGCGTTTTTGTTTCACGTGTCTAAAAAGCATTAAAATTGGTCGATTTTCTCGAAGAAATTATACCTACGCTAATATTAGGGGCATCGAAAAAAACTTCGTACGGATTACGTTGGGATAGAAAAATGCATTTTTGTTGTCGTCGAATCGGCAGTGGCGGATTTTGTTTCGCGTATTAAAAGCATAGAATTGCCGATTTTTCAAGCGAAAATCATTCTACGCCAAATATTAGGGAACATCGAAAAAAACTTATGCAGTTCGTTCGGGATAAGAAAAATCGATTTTTGTTGTCGTAGGAATTAGCGCGTGGCGTTTTATTTTCTAATGTCGCATTAGAGATTGCTTTCGATTTTCTCAAAAGAAAATCATACCTACATAATAATGGGGAACATCGAAAAAACTAAATGCAGTTAGTTCGGATAAGAAAAAAATGCACTTTGTTGTCGTCGAATCAGTCGTGGCGTTTTGTTTTCACGTATTAAAAGCATTAGGGTGCTCGATTTTCTCAAAGAAAATCATACCTACGCTAATATTAGGGAACATCGAAGAAAAAAAACTTCGTGCAGTTACGTTCGGGATAAGAAAAAATGCATTTTTCTTCGTAGAATCGGCGATGGCGTTTTTTATTTTAGCTGATATTAAAAGCTTTATAAGAATTGCTCGATTTTTCAAAATCATTCCCTACGCTAATATTAGGGAACATGAAAAAAAACTTATGCAGTTCCGTTCGGATAAGAAAATCGATTTTTGTTGTCGCCCGAATTAAGCCGTGGCGTTTTATTTTCTCGTATTAAAAGCATTAGAATTGCTCGATTTTCTCAAAGATAATCATACCTACGCTAATATTAGGGAAACATCGAAAAAAAAGCCGTCTGCAGTTCCGTTGGGATAGAAAAAATGCACTTTTGTTGTGTCCAGATCGAGTCGTGGCGTTTGTTTCACGTATTAAAAGCATTAGGGTGGTCGATTTTCTCGAAGAAATTTATACCTACGCTAATAGGGGAACATCGAAAAAAAACTTCGTCTACGGATTACGTTCGGATAAGAAAAATGCATTTTTCTTTGTCGTCGAATCGAGCGGTGGCGTTTTTGTTTTCAGCGTATTAAAAGCATAAGAATTGCTCGATTTTTTTCAACGAAAATCATTCCCTCACATAAATATTAAGGGAACATCGAAAAAAAAACATGCAGTTCCGTTCGGGATAAGAAAAACTTCGATTTTTGTTAAGCGAATCAAGCCGTGATGTTTTATTTCTAGTATTAAAAGCATTAGAATTGCTCGATTTTCTCAAAGAAAAATCATACCTAGCCTAATATTAGGGGAACATCGAAAAGAAAAACTTCAAATGCAGTTCCGTTCGGATAAGAAAAATGCACTTTTGTTGTCGTCGAATCAGTCGTGGCGTTTTTGTTCAAGTATTAAAAGCAGTAGAATTGCTCGATTTTCTCGAAGAAAATCATACTTACGCTAATATGAGGGGAACATCGAAAAAAAACTCGTACGGATTCTGTTCGAACAATACGTAACTTAA
>JADFUC010000193.1:0-48800 GCA_019722365.1 Lithospermum erythrorhizon
ATGTTGTACTTCGTTCAGTTACGTATTGCTAGGTGGGCCTCGAAGGCGTCGGGGGCCAAACACCGAATAAATGGACTTGGACAGCGAGGTGGGCCGGTCTTGTGAGCCCGAAGCTAAGTGGATTGAGAAGTCATTTCGATGAAATAGAGGAGCCGTTGGCTACTAACGGCTCGATTGACTCCAGTGTGTGGTAATTAAGAGCATAATTACCACGGTCCTGTGACCCGTAAAACCATTAATGAGTAATAAAGCGTTAAATAACCCGTTCCGTTCAATAATATTATGTTAATGGTATATCGGTTGCTCGGTGGCATATTTCAAGGTGAAATTAAAGATTTTGAAGTTAATTAATTGGAAATACAACAATCGATCGGGTTGGTAGTACATTTCGGTGAAGAATTAAGATTTGTAGCCGGAATAGTAATACTATTGGTTGGAGTGATAAAATAAGTCGTGGGTAGAAAGTAAATTCATGTTCGAGTTGTGTTGTTAAACCCGAGAAGAGAAATAAAATCGCAAACCCAAATGGGACTAACACCATTCTAGAAATATCTCCCATGACCCCATCATTATTAAATAAATCATCGAACCATGACCTCTTTCCCAAAATGGCGAATTTGTCTCCCCACTTCCCTTGATTTTTTTGATTTTTCTTGGTGATATCTTGTTGAATCTAGCTCCATAATCTTGTTCCTCATCTCTTGATTATCAAAGGTATGTTTTAATCTTCAAATCTAATCATTTTGAGCAATAGTCGACTATTTTATAAGTTTGACTCTTAAGTTGACTTTGAGTTTGAGACTTTAAAATGTATAAATTATCTAAGCTTGGATTATGTGGTTAGAAGTGATAATAATCGATTTTGGGATTGAAATGTGTTGAATGTGTTAGTTGACTTTTAGGTTGACTTTTTCCAAACCACCTTTAAGTTGTAAAAGTATATCATTGGGCCTTAATATAGTTATTTTGGAGTTAAAGTTTTGATGTTAAGGTGGTTGGAAGAGATGATGTTGAATTAGGTTTTTGTAATTGAGTAGTAATTGGGTCTTTGAATAAAGCTTGTTATAAATGGGTACATTAGTTTGGGGAAATTGATTTTTGGGTTAAATAGAAGTTGTTTAAAGTGTTAGAATGGCTATGGGGTGAGGGCCAATTATAGTAGTGAGGTGTGGTGGTTGAAATTTTTTGGCGTTTATTGATTAGTTTATGCTCGGCGTAATGTCTTTCCACCTAAAAGTCGACTTGCTTATTGCTAACTAAATGGTTGAAAAAGTTGGATAAGTTAACTAAATGGAGTTAAATGGTAGTAGTAGTAATTTTACTTCTCGAGGTGTGTTTGGTTAGCGTGGAGTGTGGGAAAGGCACTAAATGGGTAGTAGCTATATATTGCTAGCCAAGGTGGTATTTAACTTCCTTTGAGTGTATAATGTAACTAACTTTAGGTAGATGTGTGTTGAGCTTGGTGTTAATTGTGAGCATGTTTATCTATATATCTTTGTGTTGATTGTTTGAGTATGATTAGTTGGTTGAGCAGTTGGGTTGTGTGTGGTGTTTTTGTGAAATTTATAGGCATTTTGAGTTGAGGTTGAGTTGAATTAGGATGAGTTGTTTTTCGGGGTTGTTTTGGTCGTGTTGATTTTTTAGGGTGTTATTGTTGGTTGGATTGGTATGGGATGAGTTGTTGAGGAGTTGTTGATATATGTTGGTGGTACTATCGATGTGCCTTATACTTCGGTATGAGTGTGTTGTTATTACGCCTGCCGGTATGAGTGTGTTGTTATTGCCTTATACTTCGGTATGAGTGTGTTGTTATTGCCTTATACTTCGGTATGAGTGTGTTGTTATTGCCTTGTACGACGGTACGAGTGTGTTGTTATTGCCTTGTACGACGGTACGAGTGTGTTGTTTATCTTGTAATGGAGTGAACATAAGTTTCTCCACTATGAGGTTGAGGTTGATTATATCTTGGCATTAGTTGTAGAAATCCAGTTATTGATTGGAGTTGATTGAGTTGTTGAGGTTGTAGTGAGGTGGATTTGAGTAGTACTAAGATGTTGTTAGAGTTGTAGAGTTGGATGGTCTAAGTTGTTTTAGTCGTGATGTTTTATCTTTGTTGGGCGATAGAGTAAGAGTCTCGTGGACTTAGTTGGATATTATTGTCATTGTTTTTCTTTGAAATGTATGGTTATCAATTTTTTATTGTCCTTTATCGAGAATGTTTATGTTTAGTTAACACTTTTATATTACGGCCTTACGTTTAATATAACGATACGTAATGCCATCATCCTATATACTGCAAAGATTAGTATTCTAATTACACTAAGCGAGTGTGGGTGTTTCATTCTTGAGATAAAGTATTCACATGGCTTCGCGGCTTACACCTCTTAGCGTTGGGCGACATTTCATTTGTGCGGAGTTGTGAGGTAGTGCTTCACCATTTTGGGGGCGTTTTGCTTTTGGTGCCTTAGAGCGGCAGGTGTGACGGATCTTTGATCTTGTTTTTTTTTAGTTTGGATTTCTATTTTGTTGTTAATTTGAGATTTCAGGCCCAGGTTGTTGTTGATGTTTTGTACTTGACAATTGTTGTATATTGGTTGTGTTGTGTGGTTAGGAAATACCACGATGGATCGTTTTTGTTAAAAAGCTGATTTCTTTCTAGATATGCTATTTTGTTGATTTATTTAAGGACATGTAAAGTCTTTTTAAATTTGAGTCATCCATCGATTGGTGACTCTGGTGTCCGATTTGAATGATTCTAACCTCGAAGACGGCCGACTGGGCGGGTCGTTACAATTTTGGTATCAGGCGTAGATTTTTTTGGTTGTCTTTGTGGTTGTAATGTAGGTTGTTTTCTTGAGTTGTTGTGGTTGAGTCTTAGAGTCCTAAATCTTTCCTTAACTTTCGTTAACCGTTCTTGTTGAGGATGCCACGGAAGATTATCGCGTTTGGCTATGTGTGAGGACCTTGGGGGATAATTGAGATGATCGTATTTGTTGGTCTGAGCTAACGTAAGGTTTGAAGCGATTTGTAAGTTAGGATGGATATACTATTGAAGTTGGAATAGAAAGAGCCTTGCGAGTTGTCATTGGTGATAACATTAAACCTTGATGAGTGGTGAATTTTATCTTTTTACTCACGGATAACGGTTGTTCTAGAGGATGTGAACTTCAGTCGAAAACTATGGGAATGAAGGCGGTAAGATATGGATGGATATGTTGAAATTTTGTTGGAGAGAAGAGTCACTAAGGTTTGATTTGGAGTTGTTAAGAAGGTTGACGTATTTATGTAAACCTTAGAATATTAAGTTGAGGTGGGGAATTTTGTGATGCATATTTTAAGAATGTCGTGTGATTGGGGTGTAAGGTTGATTACGAGGCAGGGTAAAGTTAAACCTTTTTGCACTTGGAATAGTGGGGGAAGATGTTGGCGATAATTATGATAGTTGTACGAAGTGTTGAGTAGAGTGAGAATTAATATAGTTTGAAGTACAAGGATGGATCACTTTGAATATTGAATAAGTTAATGAATCTTGTTTTTGAGTGTGAAATGAATGAGAGACAAGAAGAGAGAATAGGTAAGAGTCGTGATAATGGAAATTTCCTCGCAAGGTAGTAGTGGTTATTAGGCGGTTGTGTGTAAGGTTATCAATCTAGAGGTACTGGAACATGTTTGTACATACGGAATATTATGGAGAACGGGTATTAGTGAAATTTAGTATGGTGGTATTCTACTAGTAGATATAAAGTGAGAATTAATGTAGCTAAGAAGGTTTGGGATGAAAATGAACATTATAGTTTGGTTGTCATTATGAAGATTCTTAGTTGCTTAAGTTGTGAAGTGTTGCTTGAAGAATAAAGTGGAATAATGAAATTATGGGACCATGAAAAGTTAGAAAAGATGATTAGTTATACCAATAAATAAAATATTTAAGTGAGAAACGAAATTCGATAATGATTGGTGTAGTAAGTCGAGGGAAAAGCATCTTCTGAAGAAATTGAATTTGATATACCGGTTGAAGTTGTCTCAAAAGTGTGTAATGTACCAAGTCGGGTACGAACCCATTCTTTCCAAGGTAATAAAACTCACGAGGCCCGGATATAGTGTTGATTAATTTTATGAAATAAGGATGTTAGTTGGATAAAAATAGATTATTTAAAATTTGGCAGTGATAAATAGAAAATTGTGTGATCTTGAGAACATGATTGAGGAGTTAGAGTTGAAATAGAGATTTTTGGTTGTCAATGTATGATGAAAATAATTAGCTATGTCGCACTTCAATGAAATGTAGGGGAAGTAAGGGGAATAGCACCATGAAAGGTGCTAGTATATGGGGTCGCTTAACGGTATGAATTGAAAGGAGAAATGTAGAGGAGGTATGATATAAGTTTGGTAATAATAGTTTAGATATCAAAGGCTTAATTATTGATGCAATGTAGTTGCTTTCAGAGCATTAAGGAAAAGAAATAAATGAAAGGGGATGATTTCTTGGAAGACTTGTTGAACATATTGCATGCGATGATATGTAGCAGTAGTTGGGAAAATTTGAATTTTTGGCGGGTGAGTTAGGTAGAGTTATAAGAGTTGAATCATAAATTAAGATTTAGTGGCGTGAATAAATGTTGTAGTAAAGGATTAAGACTAAATGAATCAAAGGTGCAGTTTGATTTCTTCGTCGAGAATAGATAGTATGACATTCGAGGTGATAAGAAGGGCAGGTGTTTGGATATTATCTTGTTTCCCCAGTCAAGTGATAACATTGCGTTCCGATTGAATGGATTTGAGAGAAAAATTTTCGATGATGAGTTGAGATTAATGGATACAAATGATGTGTTTAAATATTTTAAGAGCGTATTCTATGATGTTTGTACGTGGAATCCTAAGCAAATTATAAGATTTGAAATACCCATTCGGAGAGTTTGGACTAACGGTAGGAAGTGAGTGGAAATTAGTAGTAGAATATCGATGAATCTTGGGATGTCATTAATAAGAGAAGTATGATGGTAGAATATATATATGTTACTCATAAATTCCGAAGGATAATTATGAGAGGAATAGGCTCATAATGGTGGTATAATGTGAGACTTCGGTAGTTTTGAGGTGTATTGTGATTTGAGAATAATTGGAACCATGAAGGGAAAAGCAGTCGTTGAACCGTAACTTCTAGGGGTATAAGAAATTCATACTTATGATCCTGGTTGATGGATTCGGAGATGCTTAATAAAGATGATAATTGAATTGTTATGAATAGATTTACAAATTTTCCCTGTAAGGTTGAATCATAATGTGAAGCGTGGTACAAATTTTATGTTGAGTAAATCATAAGATTCCATGAATTATAATGGTCATGATGACCTCGATCGAATGCTTGTCGTTGTGGTGTTGTTATATGGTGCGAGTTGGAGCTTCAAATAGAATACAACGGTGAAATTGTAATTCAATGGCAAATGGAGTGAATATTATGTGTTGTCGAGATAGACCCAAGCGGAAGGTATTGACTATTTTGACCATAAAATTCATAAATATACCTAGTATGGATGGCTATATACGGCAGCGAAGGTTATGCTCGTATGAAATATCTTGCTTGTTCGATATTTACTCGGTCCGTTAACAAATTCTCAAAATATTATAATCATAAATAAAGAGTAATAACATTATTAAAAAAAATTATACTTCATAGATAATTTTATTTGCTACATTTATTTGCTACATGATCATTATTTAGAATGAATAATGTCTAAGCTTAGTTAAAAAATGGTTGAGGTCCTTTTTATTCAGTTAAGTGAAAGATAATTGTCAAATTCAAATACAATCCATTTCTCCTTGTTCCTGGACCTCTGGAAGCATGAAGTAGAGAAGATCGACGGTGGTTTGACTTTCGTTCTTTTTGGTACAAGTTAGCCACACCCGGCTACCCAACCAAGTCAGTTCATTCTTTTTTAAAGCTTCCATTCATTTCCTAAACTATGCTATCTTTTCACGTTTGTCCCACGTACTTTTTATCTTTCAAACACTTGTCAACTATCCATGTTTCAAATTTTATCGTCCACTTTTGATATTAAATTGCATAAAATCTTGGTTTAACAAGAGGATAAATTAGGAATTACACATATATTAGATTTGAGGGGCACTTTTTATAATAAGTGAACATGTGAGTCTGTTTTAATTTAACAATAACTAAACATTATAAAAAATATATAAAATAAATACCACCCACAACCCACTTCTCACGCCCATTCAGCCTGCCCGTCTACCACCACCAAACAACGGCCCCTTCCCCCATCCCTACCTGTTGCAACCAAACACCAACAAAAGTTTTGGAATTGGATGTCTTGAATTGAGTTGTGTAAAACTCCCACTCTGAAAATTTAGGAGAGAAAACCCTTCCTTGGCTTTTTTATAAAGGAGGTCTAGTTTGTTGGATGATACTTACACCAATAGTTAGTGAGTTTTGGTACATTAGTAGAACCTCAATTATTCAGTAAAACTTTTATAGTGTGTCCTAGTAATTCTATTCTAGGAATAGTGTAGGAGAGTAACTCTATTATTCTAGGTGTAGTGATCTACACTGTCTGAGAGCATAGGATTCTCATTTGTAATATGTATTCCTCCATCTGTTATAGTGAAATTTCGGTGGTCAGGCTCAGGATCGTCTAAACATGTGTTTGGGATACCAAGTAAAAATCTTGATGTCTTTCCTTTAAGTCTCTTACTTAATTCCTAGTCTCGTAACGTATTTCACATCACGAAATAATAGAATACTTATGCGAATCCAAATCAAATAATTTTCTATCCCTTTTTCGCATAAGGATAAAGCTACAAAGCACATTTCGACTGACTACTAAACTTATCCAAATAGATTGGATCATAAAGATAACACAAAAGACTCCAAACACACGTAATCTCGTGAAAATTTAATGGAGGCACGCCATACAATATTTCATACGGAGTTTTATAATCAAGAACACTTGTCGGTGTACGATTAATTAAATAACCAGCAGTCAATATACATTCTCCCCAAAACTTAAGAGGCAAATTACCCTGAAAACGTAATGCCCTACCAACATTTAAAATATGAAGATGTTTTCATTCCACTCTACCATTCTGTTGAGGAGTCCCGATGCATGAAGTTTGAAATAAAATTCCATTATCTGCAAAATAACTTTTCATACCAAAACATTATGTCCCATTGTCACTACGAACAATTTTCACTTTCCCATTAAATTGGCATTCAACCATCGAGAAAAAACGCATAAAATATTTTGACACGAGGTCTTATCAATAAGTAAAAATATCCAAACAACTCGAGAATAATCATCCACCAAAGTCAAAAAAATATCGACCACCACAAGACGAGTGCGTACGATACGGTCCTCAAACATCACAGTGAATCATTTCAAAAAATTGTTGAGTCTTAGATTCACTAATAACGAAAGATTCTCTTGTCTGCTTGGCTTGATGGCACATATCACATTCTTTATTCAATAAATCGCTAGAACAATTAGTAAAAAGTAGTAACAAAAGATATGTATCACGCCTTACTTTGGCCGCATGACGCACTCCAATATTGATGCCACACCCCGTGAATATAGTCCATTTACATGCAAAGTTTGCATTCCGCATATATTAATGGGGGCACAAGTCCATCCCGCTTTCACCGGCTCCAATCAGATCGCCGGCTTGATCCGTATAACACATAAATCTTTAGCAAATTGCACGATACAATTCATATCATCCGTAAGATGGGTCACTGAAATTAAATTGGAAGTGAACTTTGGTACATATATCATGGCAATCTTAAGAACTATTACTGTAAGATGCTGCACTCATCCACGCCAGGTGTTAAACCGCCTTTGTTGGAAGCTCCTCAAGTCACTCAGCTATGAATTATTGAGTACTTATCACAAACTATCATCGAAATTCGATTTATTGGAGTTACCAAGCAACGGTGTTAATTGTCGCCATTGGAACTTGTAATCCCAGGAAAACCAGCATCATTAATAAAATTTACATAAGGTTCTACTACTCTTCCAAAAATAGCACCGCATATTGCCAGCCTTAACTTTAGCGAGATTGAACCATCATGGAGATAAGGATTTTTGCATCCTGTTTTGGAGTATTTTTGCCATCACCCATGTGAGACATAAAAAAATGGACGGCAGGTTCAAAGACGGAGAGGAAAAAACAAAATTATTTGCCCTAGCCATATAGGCTCGATACCATGAAAAATTGGAATAATCTCTTGTGTTATTCATGAATAATGTTTACAATATATACAATCATTGTATAATATGTTGGGCTAAACCTATACAAGCGCATACGTCGGGTGAACACCATAATACTAATATACAATTACGGTCTAATAAATTCACTAATAGTCCTCTTCAGAACTAGCACGGAAGGAACACAAGGAGAATGGAATTCCACTATTGTCGTAAATATGTTTCACAATGGTCCTCAGTGCAGTTTGCTGTGATTGATTGTTTCATTTGCATGATCATGCATATAATTCTCGAAAGGGATTTGAGGACCAGACATTGCGCATAAGTAACCTTTAAGTATAAATTGTTCAATATCCCGACATCCAAATTTGTAGCAGAATATTTCTGGGAAAGATCTAACATCAAAATAACCACGGGCCGACTATCAAGATGACTCGACATCGGAAAGATTACTAAGAACGATCACAACTTCAATTGATGAGGCACTTGCCGGAGCTTTCCAATATGAATCCTTCATCTAGAACCAAGCTGTGCAAAGAATGATGTAAACGGTGTTTAATCCAAATGATCATCCACCTTTCAATAGATAAGACAACAAGCCTAACAAATATCATTTAGATGGCCTATCGATAATTCTTAACATAATGTTAGTATGGATCAATTCTCTGCTTCTACCAAAGCGACCGAAGCATATTGTTCTTATATCAAGTAATCTCGCACTTCCTTTGTTTTAATGTGAAGAGCAATGATATACGTAGAAGATATAAATCAGTAACCATTTTTTCCTTTTCTAATCGACGTAAATCTTGTGTTTCTTGAATCTCCTATCTGGCCTCGAAATGGTAGAAAGCAAAGATGACCTTGCTGTTAATTAATTTATTTGCTATCTCGAACAAATAACCCGCTTAATGGTTCTGTGGCTTTCGCTTTCAATCCGCAGAGTGTCCGTTTTGACTCCTGTATAATACCATGCATATTTACTATTGAGATGTTAATAATATATTGGTCCCTGATGCAACGAGGGCTTCCATATGGATATGCTTTTTGTACGTAATTCCATAATATATAATGAAGATGTATGTGTACAAGTATGTAGGTAAAGAAACATACCAACATACTTGGAGGATTTAAAAGGTAAATAAATATAGAGCACATAAGCACAAGAGTGAATCGAGGAGAGACGATTAGGAAATGTTACTCAATTACCTTAAGTTACTATAATTTTCTTACACTTATTGAGGCAAACTGTGAAACAACTTCTATGAGTTCGGTATATCTGAAAATATTCTGTTAGTCTATTGTACTATAGTTATGACTCAGATGAGCCCATGACCAAAAATAGATAACCTATGCAGTATGCACTAAGAAACTCCTTTCCATTATTATGCATTAAGAACTCTTTTCCAGATCAACAATCCACAAGAACAAGGTATCAAGAACTCAAAGAAAAGTAACAGGATATTATAATAGGATATCAACTTCTAGAAAACATAAAGATTTGAGAGAGCAGTGTACCGAATCTGCTCTACCAATAAGCTTAAAACAATTTATGTACTGATTTGTAGCCTTGTCTGCTGATCCTTGCAAAATGGTATTAGAATCACTATTTCTACCGTCTGTTGGCTCTTGAGAATGGATATCAGAATCATCCAAGAAATCAAGTAGGTCAGTCTGTTGATGCAGGAGTGGTCCCATGACTGGTTGAGAACTGGAATCTGAAACCTTAGGTTCTCCAGTCAAAAGATCCACCCACATGTTTGAAGACGTGCCAGCTTTTTCAGGAGACATAATCTCATTGCTAGATAAGCCACCTGCAAAGGGGTTTTCATCTACTCCTGACAGGAATGGATTTGTTTGCGTTGATTGAGTATTTATATTACTGCAAAGTCTCATAAAAGGGCCTTCACCAGTGAATATAGACCTCCATGGTAGAGAAGCCCCCAGAACTTCTATCTGTACATTAAATTTATAATTGAGTACGAATTTGCATGTAATGATTAGTTGGTCTGAGATCTCTGCATGTGCTATCAAGGAGGCACTAACATCAGTGTTTCCGTTGTGGTAGACCGGGTCATAAAGTTTAACGCCCAACAGGTCATGTCCATCGATGTCGCCAGAAGTATTATTGTCAGTTAATTGTCCCTTTAGAGACAAAGTAAGCCTGTGGAAGTACTAGCACATTTACTCCAAGCAAATGAGAAGAGGAGGTTATCAAGGAAGTCGTGGAGGCTCACTAGCAAGAGAGGAAATTCTCGACTCGAGTTGCACAATAAGAATGTCATTGGACTAGTCGTATGAACCTGTCGTGGTCGATATTTGCAGCTACTCAAATAAGTAGTTCTCAGATTCTCCCAGAGCGGTAATGTGTAATTTCACCATGTGGGTTGTTAAAAAGTCTGCTTCGACTGGGAGCTACTCATTTTCATATCTCCTCAAATTTTCCCAAATAGATTCCTATAACTCGAGAAATTTTGCTATAATTACTTCTAATTCTAACTCCGGTCGGGGAAGTCTGTTAAGATCGATTTAGGTATTTAGAAATTGTCCCATAAGTATCAAAATCAATGTTCGAGATGATTTACTTCCTCAAAGATGAATGATTTTGATCTTAATTCGTGGGACGGATCGTCAGAGACATCATGTTGATATGTCATCTAAAGCGAAGATTGAAATATCTAGTCCCAGAAAATCTAAGCATCTTTTTCCCAGCGATAGAAAATTCTTCCTCTTGCCTCATTTTTAGTTGCCCATAAGACGCCGGTATCCGACGCCAGTTGGTTATCTTGCCCCATGTTGTCGGCTAATGCTAACAGGATCAACCAAGCAGAAGCGTGGCCCTTTGAGTGAGTATATCGACGTTGTTTCCAAAGGAGTTGCTTGACTTCCTCCCGCATGTAGAGGTGGAGTTTCTTTTCATAGAATTATTTCCGGTACTACCCGATTTCTGGTATGGCACCTTATATAGGACGGTTCGCAGAAGTCAAGACGCAATTGCAAGAATTGTTGATAATGGATTCATTCGACCAAGTAGGGTTCACCACAAGGCTCCGGTGTTATTATTTGTTACAGGTTAAGGATGGATCTTCGAGGCTGCGTGACGGCCATAGGCGCCTAAATAAAGTAACCATTAAGAATCGATATCCGTTACTCAGATTTCACATCCGATCAATCGAGGATGTCCTCGGTATTTTCTAAGATTGACTCGAGGTCACTTTTACCATCAATCTAGGATTAAGGAAGATGATATAAATCGGCATTTAGAACAAGACATGGGCACCACGAAGTTTTAAGTATGCCATTCGTCGATTTAATGTACTGCAAATAAGTTTATGGACCTTATGAATCGGTGTTCCTTACTTGATAAATTTGTAGTGGTGTTCATTGGCACATTTGATATATTCGCAAATGTAGGAGGCATTTGTGTTAACACTTCGAGAATCAAGGCTAGACTTCTGAGGAGTAAAATGTGAATTGTATGCTAAATTTTCCCGCGAATTTTGGTCGAAAGCGTGCAAAGCCAAGGTTCAATGATACTATCGGAGATTTATACATGACTTTTTCAATTATCGCAACACCTATGATCAGCGTCGATTGCGGCGGAGTTCCATTTGTTTGGAGCGCAGGATTGCGAACAATGCTTTAACGAGTTGGAAAGAGAACACTAGCCAAGGCCAAAGGTTAACCCTTCCGTCGATGACGCTATGTCGTATAATGACGCTTCACATCGTGGGTCGACGTGTACTAACGCAAATACGGTAAGTGTAGTAGCAGCTTACGACGCGACAGCTGGTAGATCACGAGAAGAATTACCCCTACTTCACGATTCCGGGAACTAGCCGCAATCAAGGCTCGCACTTAAGATTCGAGGCATTATTCGTATGGGCGTGACTTGCCAAATTTTTACCGATCACAAGAGTTTCAGCCAATTCTCCCGACCAGAGATTCAATCGGTGCAAAGAAGGCGGATGGAGTTTATTAGCTGTATTATGATGCTTCCACAGTATCATCCCGAGCGCGAATGCGGTAGCCGATGCTAAGTTAAGTCGTAAGTGGAAAGGTTAAGGAGCTATCGAATTTAAAATGAAGCAACTTGGTGTTAATTTCGGGAGCGGGAGTTGGCGCGGGTTGCCGCGCAAATACGAAGTTCGACTGCTCTTTCGATCGAATACTCGAGTGGCAAATGTAAGATTTAAGTCAGAAAGATAATTGTTAAGCGAAAAGTCGGGAAGCTAGACAATTTTGTAAGAGGACTGAGCCCGCAACGCAGTGGTGTATTATTCGTGCCTTACTCACAAGAGCAAAAGGGAGATTTTGACGCAAACCTAATGCTCCATATAATATGCATCCGTTGTACAGCATATGTGGTACTTAAGCAGCTGGGATTGGGTGGCCTAAATACGGAAGGGAAATCACGAGTTTGTATCCAAATGTCCGACTTGTCAACAAGCTTAAGATAGAAAAACCGACATCCGGGCCATTTAACCCCTTCCTATTCCAAAGTGGACTCTGGGAGCATATTACGATGGATTTTGTTTTCTGAATTTATGGACATCGAGAAAGAATGACGGTATTTAAGCGATAGTGATAACACCTGTCGATCACCATTTCTGCTAATTAAATTGACCACGGTCCTCGAAAGCAAATTGGCAAGGCCAGATGCTTGATCATATGGGCGCGATCAAGATGGAAGGTCAGATTCATCAGACGATCGAGATGCTAGATTCACCTCTAGATTTTGGGAAGGATTTCGTAGTCAATGGGGTCAAGAGTCAATTTGAGTACATCTTTTTCATCCATACGATGGCTAATCGTAGAGAACAATTCAAACATTGGAGAATATGTCATGCAGCTCAGGTGTTGAACTTTTCCTGAAATTGGGACGATGAGTCGCTTTAAGATGGAGTTTAAGATAATATCAAATTTTCCACAGCCAAGACAGATGGCACCTATCGAAAGTATTGTAATTTAAAAATGTAGGACTCCAAATTTGTCGGAACGAAGTAGGAGATACGAAAGTATACGGTTCGGAGTCAGGAAAGGTCGGTGAAAGAATAAAATTTATACAACAAAGACTTAAAGTGGCGTGAAGATAGACAAAAGATGTATGCGCATCGTCACTGTGATTTGACGTTGGAAATCGTATAGAGTATTCTTGAGAATATCCCCACGGAAAGGTATATCTGCATTCTGGAAGAGTAGGAAGCTGGAGTCCATGATATCGGTCCGTATTGTAGATTTTAGAGTCGGGTCCTATGGGCTCATCGCTTAGCGCTACTTCCGTAATTAGAGAGAGAATTCATAACGCCTTCCACGTGTCATAAGCCTGAGGAAGTATATCCCATTTAATCCATCTTTGGAGTCACAACCAACGGAGCTTCGAGAGGACCTTACGTACGTAAGTTATAAACCGTGAAAATTCTTGACGAAGGAAAAAAAAAGTGTTACGAAATAAAGTCAGGGCTTTATGAAGGTGTTTCATGAAATCAACGATTGAGAAGCTGGAAACGGTGAGGAAGATGTTAGAAATCAATATCCGCATCTTTCAAATGTATGTTGGGCTTCCAAAATTTGTGCTATAATATGTGTTAATATGTGAATTACTACGAGGACGAGTGTTGAAATTGGGGAACGGGCGAAAGAGGGCGATTTGGTGCAAATTTCGAGGACGAAATTTTTATTAGCGGTAGATTGAAATAACCCGCAAATATCAATTGTATTATTTATATCGGTCAAAGGACCACAGATAAGATAAATAAATTTTAATAAAATCGATATACCGAGACTAGTATTATATGAGTAGTAGTTTTTGTCACGAAATTTTACATTTAGAATCGGGTTTCATAATAATTTAACGCTGAAGTGAGATATAACACCGCTAATTAAATCCGTGGCCTTTAAACCATTCTAATATCTTCCACTCCACACAAGCATCTTCATCCTTATCATCATATCATCTCAAACAAAATCTCATATTTTTTTTCCCTTTCAAGCGTGGCCAAACCTACCCATCCTCTTTCCTTTGATTTTTTCATTTTTCTTGTGAATCTGGCTAATCTGGGCCTTCAATCTTTGCTTCCCATCTCTGCCTGCTCATCAAAGGTAATGTATTTTTAATCTTCACCCCATCATTTTAGCTATAGTTTACTATTTTGTTAGTTTGACTTGGATTTTAAGACTTTATTACGGGTATTAAAGTATCATCTAGGCTTAGATTGTGGTTGGGTTACATGGCCGATATTTGGGGTTGTAATGCGTCAATGTCGGTGGTTGACTTTTGTCAATTTTTTACAAACCACCTTGCTATTATACGATGTTTTCGGGGATTATAATATAGTTATTTTGGAGTTAAAGTTTTGATGTTTAGTTGATTGGAAGAAAATATGTCGGTGGTAGTTTGTAAGTCGAGAAATAGTTGGAATTTCAATTAAAGGCTTTAAATGGAGAATTTGGTAGGTTAAAGTTTGTCATTTTATTAGCCATTAGAACGCGTAGTAGTTTTCCACCTGTGAGTTGTTAAGCTTGATAACTAGAATGTCATAAGTTGAAATTTTAGAAATTGCTTACTAGTTTGGTATTTTTAATGATTTCTAATGGTATTCGCTTTGAATTACGATGTCAGGTAATAATCGGATTTAAGTGGAGGAAATTATATTCTATGATATATCAATAATCGGGTAGTTTTGTCGGATCAGGATCCTTATAATCAAAAAGTCGGGTTACATTTGATCTTATTTGGGATTTAATAAATGTAAGAGGATGTTATTAATCTGGGAAGTAAATAATGTATATAATTGTTTTGGATGTGAGGCCGAGGCTCGACCTAGCACGCTGGACTACCTGTAGATATTCTAGTTGTTGACTCGGCAGTGAGTACAATTCACGATTGGGAACCTTCTATATATACTATGATTATATATTCAAAGGTGTGTTTGTTAGCGTGACTATATTAGTATGTATATTGGATGTTAGATCGTTGTTAATGGTGACCGATGTTGGCGAGATCAGGTAGTTGTCAGGATCATACCACGTATGTCAGATGTGATCGTCATGTGAGGTCAGGTATTATTGTATGTGGCTGTGTTTGTATCTTTTTTGCGTGTTGATTTTGGGTGAATGATATGTGTATATATACATTGCGCGAGTAGCTCTCGACCGGGAGTTTTATGATATGCATATTGGAAAGCGAGTAGCCGCCTGAGGATTGTGGATGTATATATATGCGCGCAAGCGACGTGTGTATATTGCGGGCGCTGACGGGGAGTTGGATGCAGGATGCAAGCTCACGCGTACATTTGGTTGACTAACCTTTGTTGTTTGTGTTGCTCCTTTGAATGAATATTTGACGGCGATGTCGATGGCTAGCGAATAGTCCGTTTAATGTTATGCAGCATGCTTATATATAATTACATTATATGGCCGATACCACTATGGGTATTTGTATTCACTAAGCTTCACAAATTTTACTCCCTATTCTTCTTGGGCGGGCATTTTATGCCCTGTGTTTCTAGGAGTCGATCGGCCGAGGTCATTGAGGAGCTATTGACAGTTTGATTAAGATCGTAGTGAAAGTATGGGGTGGCATAGAAATCCTCACATTTTCTAATATCTTTTTCCTCATGTTAAGTTGTTGTAACTCCTATGTTGTATATTACGGGTCGCAAGGTGACCATACTATTATTATGATGTATCAGGATACTAAGTCAAGTACCGCTGCTGTATATTTCAGGCAATCTATGTTTGTATCGTTGTTATGTTATTTTGGGACGTGGTTTGTTGGGATCACCGCGATTTAATTAAAGAAGATATTATTTGCATCGAATCCAATTCTTTTTTTATGTTGTATCCATCGACCGCGACTTGTGATACGCGCTGTTAATGATCTTAACTCACTACCAATTCTGGAAGCGGGTCATTACATTTTTAATTATTGTATCATATTAAGAAAATAATATTATTACTTGGTCATTTTTCAAAATGGTATAAATTGAAAATGTTCAAAAAAAAGTATAAATTGAACATGTTCTATTACATACTCCGTATAATAGAAAAGTGATACTCCCATGGATACCAAAAGAAAATTGTTTGGACCGATAATAAGTCGAACTCTATGTAATAAAATATAATCTAAAATGTTATAAACAATCAATGAAGTTAGTTTATATAACAAAATGGTTGTGCTTTTTTGTTCAACTCAAACAAAACTTTTCAATCAAAAGTTCTATTTATAAGCAAAACAAAAATGTGAACTCAAAGCTTATCATTTTCATTTATTCCTTAGCGAATGATTATTAAAGTTATAATAGGTGTTCACTTCGATAAGTTATGGAATAAAATATGTATATTCAATTATTAACTTAGAAAAAATTATTTTCATTTCAAAAAGTTAGCATATGTAATTATAGAAATACAAATATCTCATTTAGTATCTTCATTAACAATTGAAAATGTGTATATATCAAGAGGAAAATTATAATTTAAATCATTAGTACTATTCATCACGACTTCAATATTATTAGTTTTATAATTTACTCATATTCATATTGAAGTAAAGAATGAAAGAATAAACATGATCTAGAAAGACATAATTATTCATTATGTAAGAACAGTGAAATAGTAGTGTGTCTTCTTCATAAAATCAAAAATCTTTATATTAAGGTATATATTCTATAAGAATGGCTTATGTCTAATATAATTAATTATATTGTTATAATAAAAAAAAGAAACATATCGAATTTTATGTTTATGTAAGGTATAATTTTGTAAGTCATGTACGACTCAAAACAAATAAGGTAGAGTAACTCTTTAACTAAAATATATATTACAACAAAGATTTAAATAAACATGACAAATATGAAGACAAAATATAATTATGTAAATATGAAGAATTTAGGTACCACGACACTCATTCCAAACATGTGGAAACATGTACTTTAATTTGAGGTATTGGAATGCTAGACTTGATGACAATTTTAATCTCCATTGCTAACTTTTTTTTGCCTGATCACCTAGTTTCCATTGTGCTTCATGGAATGTTAGGTTTGCCCGATCATTTAAGCATTGTAGATGATAAGTTTGTATCTAGTCTCTTCCATCATCTTATTTCTTTATTATTCGAGCAACTCCGGTTGTATTTCAAAATATAGCTCAAGTTACTTTGAATTTATGTATTTAGTTATGTATTATGTATTGATTAATAAAATGTGCAACTCCCATGACATAATGAGTCATGTAACTACCAAGAAATAACAATAATTTGTCTTCAAAAAATTTCAATGAACTATTATTACCGATCTTGAAGTGAAAAAATGTATAAATTTAAATATTTATTTAAATATAATTGAAGTTTGATAATTATTACATGCTTTGCAATTAGCTTTATTTGGGAAGGATAATTTAGACATTATAAAAAACACACTTTTAGAGCACTTCAGTACTTCACATTACCCAATTATGAAACAACTTCTTCAACAACAATCCTTCGTATAATGGAAGGGAAGTCAGATGGTATTAAAGAAGACATGCATAAGACATATGATAAAGTTTATACTCATCTGATTGTCCCTTGCCTAGAGACTTAAATTGTTAGTTTTTTGAGCAAGAAGTTTTTCCTGAAGTGTAAACAAATTCTGAATTCAATAGACCAATTCCAGCATGCCAACCTCCTTAAGCCCCTCAAAATGTTAACTCTAAACTTAGTCAGGATTCTGAAGGGTGACCTCTTCATCTTCGGAGTTGGCCCAGCAAAATGTTAACAAATCTTAAGGCTTTAACTCTAAACTTAAATAGTCAGGCAAGCATTAATTAACAAGATATTGACCGAACAATTCATCATGCTTAACCACAAAATGTATCCTGGTTAATGACAACTGGTACTAGAGGAAGAGGAAATGGCAGATCAAGATCCACATCCATGTCTGCATGTTAAAAAGTTAAACTAGAAGCAAGCTGGATATATTATGCTACAAGCCCTGAATGTAGAATTCCTTGTCATCAAGTTGTAATTTTGCAAGACACTAACCAATTCAGATCAGAAAGTATCTATCACCCAACTATGTTCAAGGTCTTTATGCAGACTACAATAAGTAAGTAAACAAATAAATAAATAAAACAAGTCTTAGTATATTCGTTGGTACCTCACCAAGGGTAACTGGGTTACTTCCAGCAACAGCAGGATAAAAATGTAAGACCATCTATTCTGGGAGCTTTTCAATTGAAAATCAGCAGTAAGACCATTCATCAGTCAACATAATTTTAAAAATTCCTACTCACAAGCATGACCATAAGCAAACAAACAATCATGTAAATATGTGAAATGGTTACACAAAAATCCATGATCATTAAGCCGATTATTGTACAATGAGTAATAATAATGTTATCAATCCTCTCGACTAAACTTTAATAACTGCAACTGTTCTCATCACAAAGTATAACAAAAATCAATGTCCTCAATGTTGAAGCTTTAGTTTTATTTAATAATAAAAATCATTGCAATTACGTTCCTCTATTTCTCTTCTTCAGTTCCAAAAAGCTTCATTCTTGACAATGGAGACCTCAAGTAACCATCAACCTCAAACTTCTTAGGCGAAAGCTCACGAGACTTGGCAAATTGCTCCCTAGCTTCTTGGTTCTTATCAAGCAAACTATAAATCATCCCTTTACAAAAATAAGGCCTAAAATCCTTAGGATCTTCTCTAAGAAGCTCATCATAGCTTCTCAAAGCCTCATCAACATTCTTCTGTAGAAATTGCATTTGTGCTATTATCAACTTCACATCTCTAGCTTCCTTCAACTTCCCTTCCTCTTCAGCTACTCGCAAGGCTTGTTCCAACCTTCTCATCACTCCCTCCCCCTCCCCACACCTATCCATCAACAATGCATTCTCAAACAAAGCCTCAAACAACAACGGGTTTCGGGATAAAATCTCCTCGAAAACACCTCTGGCTTCTTTGGTTTTCCCCATTTCGTTATACAATCTAGCCATCAAGAACTTCCACTCATTATTCTCAGGCTGAGCCAAGCTTAGCTTTCTAAGTATCTTCAAACCTTCCTCATCCTCACCCACCTCAAGCTTCTCCTGAAGCAACCCCTTCAACCCCTCAACCGCTTCAGCATTGGATTCAAGACTCTGGGTCAACGGTGAATCCCGTAGACTTTGGCCCCGTTGACTTTGACTTTCTTTAGTCAACGTCGAATTCTCTTCTTCTGTATTGCTTTCTTCGTCAACTTGTTGGGTTACTGTTGAATTCTGTTGACTTTGACTAATTTGGTCCAACGGTGAATTTTCTTGATTTTGACTATTTTCATTGAATATATTTGGTTCTTCGTCATTTTCTTCATTGAGTTGTTGGGTTAGAGTGGGTGGTGGAGGGAGGACACATGCGGTGGCGGGGAGGCGGTGGAGATTGACGGTGGCGAAGATGACGGCGGCGGCGGCGGTGGTTTTGAGGTGAGAAATGAAGGGGTTAGGTGCAGGGGTGATTTTGAAATTAGTATTAGTAGAGGCCCTAATTGTGAAATTATTTCTTTGTTTTGGTTTGAGGTTAGTGTCCCAAAATGGTTGTCTGGTTTGAGGTTGTTTTGGGAGAAATGAGGAGAGGTTTGAGGATGTTAGAGTTAGAGTTGACTCCATGTTGTCCCAAAATGGTTGTCTGGTTGTTGTGTGTGTTTTGCTTGGAAAGTGGACAATTGTTTTGGGATTTTGAGGTGGTTGTTCGAAGAAAAGTAAAAGCAGAAAGGGGTGTTGTCGAGACCAACTAAAAGTGATAGAACCAGTGACTCACTAAGTACCTTAACCATGGCTGCTATAACCTGGTTCGAGATGTTTTGTTTTGCTTGGGTTGAAAACTTGAAGGCTCAGTCGCATGTGGGTGTAAATGTTGAAGAAATCTTCCTACAACCTTATAAGATATAGTACTGATTAAATTCTGTACATTTGTGGCCATTACGTATATGTGACACGTCATGATCGATCCATTATATATATGTGAGAACTGCGTGACGTTTTTAGCACATTAAGTTTAAGGAATGTCGTGAAGGCTCAAAGTGGAACCAATCATAATAGGTGAAATTTTACCAATAGACGGAGGGTCTGCGTGGCGAAATGACTAGCCATTTAGAGGTCGCTAGTAAGGGCCCAGCGTTAATGAGTGGTTGAAGTACATTACGTAGTAATATGATTCCACAGGTATCTGGCGTCGAGGTCATGTGTTGTCTTATTGCAACTATGGCGTAGCATGATTCCATTGATTGGAATTGTGAAGTTTTTCACCCAAGGTATTAGCGCGGATTCGAGGGAAACTGACTTGGTAGTAGCTTTAAGAGAATAGAGATGGCTATAGTTCACGTAGAGGAAATGGATCGGTTGTTGATCTTCCTTGTAACTAAATGTGTAACAGCCATGAAATTGAAATTTTTTTTGAGTTGGGGCGAGTAAATCGGCGCGAATAATCCCGGATTCACCGGCGATGGATATGATAGAAAAATGGCTTCGTTTAACATGATAAATAAAACTATACAACTTGTCAGTAAGGGTGAACTAGCTGACAATACAACAAGCGAAAGCAACAATATAAATACAATGTCGAGCAAGCGGGTTTTACGGAAACGACTAATATATGTACAACAAAACTCTAAGAAGATAAGGAAATGTAATTTGTTGGTCTTGTGTAAATGTAGCTTCGCTGATTACCATGACTACTCGTAGCGTCTCGGGCGTCATGACAACCTAGGCATAAGCACTTTGTAGGGAATAGAGTCGGTATGAAATGAGTGAATACAAACGTCACGAAGCAATCCACCGGCGCATCACCTTGAGATAACTCGAGTCCACACATCAGCGACGGTGATACACCTGAGAGGTGTTGTTATATTTTGTATCTTTACTACCGACAGGATAAATCTTTCGCCCCAATGGAACTTTCCAACTAACACCGATAAATCCGTATCCACGTCAACCCACTTACTCACCGTGCATAATCACATGAAGCTTGTCTATACATTTGTTATGTGAAAGTGCGGTAGTCAAAATTATAATATACAAGCTCTAACATCACAATGACTCATTACAACTCAGTATTAAATACTTAGAGATAACCACCAAACATCTGACATCAAACCCGGACTACTGTGACTAAACCAATATACATGTAGTTCACACTTAAAGTGTTACTCCAAATCGTAGTCCTGTGCTTTATTTGTTATCGAAATGTTTATATTAGGAGTCTCCCGAATCGATTCATTATCTTATCTGACTAAACATATGTCTTAACTCGAGAGATAACCTAAATGCAGATTATCTCCCCAAAATTCCTTATTTAGTATCTGAGAACATATTCACACCAAGGTATCAACGTCACGTTAGATCATAACTTATACTAACTTTTGAATCAAATTTTCCACGTATATAAGTATCATCAACATCGTCTATAGATTAGCACGAACGGTTTATACTCTTCTTATACTTATTGTTCGTTCAAAAGTTATCTCGACCGTTAACACGACCCGACTTTTAAACCTTTAAGAATGTCTGACGATGAAGATACCCGGCACCAGGATCACAAGAAAATGGAATAATATTATCCATGTCGACCCCAGAACATCTGGCGTAATCCATGCGAGTATCCATAAGCAATCGGCGAGTCATAAGCATACTTGAAACACCAAAAGTCTAAACTGACATGTAATACAACCAAATAGACCCAGCCAGCGACCGAAATGACATGGCCCCAGCGGTACAACTGACCCGCTCCCGATAATTTCAGCGACTCCATCAGCGTAATCAAAGGCATCAAGCTATCGGCTTATAATAAGCTCAACGACAATAACTGAAGCGACTCGACAAGCATAACAATAGTATCGGCTTCAACAACTTCAGCAATAGTATCGGCTTCAGCAAGCTGACAATAGTATCAGTACGACAAGCTACCGGCTTCAGCTTAACCACTACAACACAAATATAAGTCGGATTTTACAACTTATCGCGTATATTCAACTTTCAAACTGCGAGGGGAGAAACTTTATGCCCGTCGGCATGGTGCTCGCGAATGCGTAGCAGTGCGAGCGATCCACTTAGAATCGTCACTTGGAGTGCGAGGCGACTCTGGCTTCGTGAAAACTGGAGCGAGAAGCGAATCTTAGGACAATACAACTCAGCAAACATCAGCTCATACACAGCTGCTTTACAACACGACTCAGCGCGCACCAAGCACATCGACTGTGACCACGGTGTGAGCAACGAGAAATAACAACTTTCGGCAAAACACCAAAAATCATACGATACGAGGATGAAAATACAACCCCGAGCCAAAAGCGCGCAATCGGCGATATATAACCAACACATCGGCGCATCATCTCCTACGGAGGAATAATAATGAACATCACCAGAAATGACAGCAAAATGCAAATAACGTATACATATACATGCGATAGTAAAACAAAGTGAGATTAGTACTCACCTCGAGTTCAAAAGTAGTAATGCTACCTACAGGCAGAAGATACGTCTTGGAGTCGAGCTCGACTCATTCAAAGAAATTATACGTTATAACCGCATTGCCTAGAATAACCTTTTAGTAATCATCCACATCACAGAAAGTAGTATCAACTTCTAAAATCTCAACCTAACCATATTCAATTTACCAACTTCATAACTCTAATATTTGATCATCACTTTATTATCCGACAATATCGTCGATCCGCATTCAATGTCCAAATGATAATCATGCATTAATTAACCTATTATAATCAACCTCACAGTTAGCTCCGAATTACTACTCAACTTGGAATAACTTAACCCAACAATATCCTCCACCAATCAACCTCAAAACATCAATTTATACTCTGACAACTATATTAAAGTCGTAACATCGGCTATACAATTTAAAAGAAATTTGGAAGAAGTCAACCTAAAGTCAACTAACCCAATCGAGACAATTGACCCCAAAATCGATTATTGTAACTTTTGATCACATAATTCCCTACTTAGATGACCATTACTGCAGCATTAAAGCACAAATCTCAAAGTCAACGAAGTCAACAAAGTCAACGTTCATAACCCAATGAAATACTCAAACGATCACTCAATTTAACTCTAAAACAACTAATTTAAGAACCTAAGAACTTATTAATACAATTTAAACCAAAATAGAAAAAGTCAACTAAAGTCAACCATTTCAAAACTCATGAAATATCCCAAAAGATTCAAGCTTTCTTACCTTGTTTCGTAGAGGATGACTCGGGGAAACTCTCCAGGAAATTTTAGGACCAAAGCTCGCGAGATGAGGAAGAAAATTGAAGAACAAAATCAAGGGAAAATGGGGGAGGGGGTTCGGCCGTGTGAGGAAAGAAGAAGATGAGGGATGATGATGACTAAGCATTAGGATAAGTATGAAAGCCACGCGAGGTCCGCACAAAAATATCTCAAGAAGTTGCTGTTTTCTCATTTAGGTTTCGGTTTAGTTTATCGTACCGGTTTTATAGCCTTGTGGCTTCTAACGCCAAATTTAGCAACTGAAATAATATCATTACCGTTCGATTACAACTTTAAAATTTTAATTGCGAAATGTACTACCTTGAGACCGATTAGTTGTATTTTCAACTATTAAACTTGAAATTTCGATTTCTCCTCGAAATTCTCCACCGAGCAACTAGTATACCAATACGGTAATATTAGAGCATGCTTGGGTTATTCTGATGTGATAGTAAGTATAGACGATTGTACCATGAAAATTTGACCATCAAGAATTTCAATAATAGGGTATTTGAGTCTAGTATGCTCGATGAGTAAACTAAAAGGAAACTTGAACTTAGTAGTACAAACGACCAGAGTCCAATGCATTTTTGTTGGTAATGTTGTTAAAAAGAATGTGCATTTTAATAAGACATATGTGTTTTAACACACTTCGAGAGTTGTGTTGTAAGCCTGCCTAGATAGAACCAGGAAGTGGTTGAAACCCGTATTGATCATAGTGGGTGCATGACTATGTTGGATAATCTTAGTCATCAATGATTCCTTGGTTGTGAGAGACCGAGATTCGATGAATGTAAGGCTGGCTTTTGTAGTAGTATTTGGTAAAAGGATGTGATTGTAATCACTTGTCTGCTTTTGCTTTACATATCATGAAATGATCTAAGAAGTCATGCAAAGCAAAGGATCCATGTATGTGGATTTAGCGTACATCTCGGAGTTGAATCGCACCACGTGATTGACAGTTTGGTTTTCACGAGATTAATGAAAGAGGCCGAGCATTGACAAAGTTCGGTGGGGAGCAAGTTCATTCACTTTCTGGAATAAGTTAAGTAATTAGTTAAAACAAAAGTTCCTTTGTGTTTTAGTTTGATTATTAACTAAACTGCATGAATGCGTGATTCGTTCATATAGTTACCCATTATTTATTTCACAGGCTGTTGAAATATATAATATACATGTAGTGTATCCTCGATGAGTGAAAGGTTAAATCAGGTTGTTGACTACTGCTTCGAGCTAGAAACATAGGATAGCCAAGGTTTGGCGATAGTTAGGGGCGGCAAGCATTATATGACTAACGTGGTGTTTTTGATTAGTGATCGAGATTGATCCGTTAACTCTTGAGGACTAGATCGATACCGTGAAATTTGCCAGTCTGGTATTTGGGGAAGGCAGCATGACCCGAAAGCAATTCATAGAAATATGTATATCTGTGTCCTATGATATTTGTTTAGAATTTTTAGGTTCGACAATTCTTGAACCTACGATATATAACTATACGTATATAAGAAATACATACTTTGACTATGACCCAACTTTGCACTTAGCGGGGATTATAATGGCGTATGTTGGAGTGTGCTTGATTAGTATAACGATAGATGTTGATATATTGGGAGGGATTTATCCGTCCTTGATATCTGAGGAGGAAGATACCGAGACCTTTATTGCGGTGAGTGCTGATTGGTTTATCGGACGCCATCATCTTTATTCGATTCATCTTCGAGAGTAAAAGAAAGTTGTGGGTGTTTCATGTGTGAACTGCTTATAGATTAGCCTACGACTAGAGATTGCGTGATAAAATAATTGTATAGTAATCGTCAAGGGCAAAGTGGGAGTGTTGAAATCCAATGAGAATTGATTCCACTTTTTATTATGCGGATTGCGACGATTGTGTATCGATTCATTTAGGGTTGGTTAAATGTGATTCACGAAACTTAGTGTTCGCCTTAGTAATTGTATATTACTAGTTTGGGTTCTCATGATAATTTAAGGGGTTATGAGCGGTGCTAGATGCTACTTTATTAATCGTTATAATAATAGTAATTGGTCAATTATTATTATTATACAACTACTATTATACGAGCTAGAAGGTCGCTACACTCTGATGACGTTGGATTATATTTCATGTATGAAATTAAACTACATTGCTAAATTGAGAGTTGATTGTAATCAATGAATATTCTCAGTGGGATTTTTATATTGATAATGTAAAAATATAAATTGGATGAACCGGGAATTAATTAATTAGTCGATTGAATTAATTCGATAGTTAATTGATTCGATAGTTAGTTGATTAGATAGTAAGCAATCTACTAATTCGCTTATTTGCTAACAAACAAGCACCCCGAGTTCGCTTATGTGCATAAGGGCAAAATAATAGTCGTTTGATTCAGCAGTTCTTTGTTTTGGTGTGTGTATAGTGTTCCCGCTTCTTGAGGATTTTGTTTTCTATTATATGTTTTCTTAAAATGTTTTACTTTATTTGTTTTTATTATATATTTGTTATTGTAGTGACACTTAAATTTTACGAATTTTCTGTAATTTTTTTTTAATATTTTCAATATAATTAATTTGTCCTTGGGTTAAGGACCATTTAGAAGTCAAATGAAAGTCAACATCTCAAAAAGACGATTTTGAAAAGTTGAATGTCAAAAATAAGATTTCAGTCTTTCTTAAAGGTTAGAAATATTTATTTGCCTATTTAAAAGGGTCTCAAAGATCTGGTGCCTAAATAAAATTTAGCCTTTAAGTTATTATAAAAAATAAATGTGTATGGGATAATTTGAAACGTTTGATAATATTTTATATAGCAATTTGAAAATGTTATAATAATTTAGAAAAAAAAATTTAATAAAGTTTAAAAGTTCATTAGACATTTTAAAATATTGATAATAGGTCCATACTTATTTCTCTGTTGTTACTTAAGAAATGTTTTCCATCCAGTGGACAAATAGATGAATGTACTAACAAAGAGAAACTTGGGAAGGCTTCTTTGAGTTACTAAGACTACTATCCAGTTTTGAACTTTTTTTGTAATTAACGATTTTTATCCTCTTATTATATTAATTCATGAATAGTTAAAGATTTTCAACTTAGTTATAAAATTTGAAATTTGTTACTGCTAATTATTCCCTCCATTTTTTTTAGTTGTCATTTTAGTCATTTGTACATGAATTAAGGAGAAGAAAAAGTAGTCAAAAAGTGTATTGAAAATTTAGAATGACAATCAATTAAAATAATATCATTGATTAGTTGTTAATTTAAAGAGAAAAAGTAGTAAAAAAGTACATTGAAAATGTAAATATGCTATTTATTATGCTGAAACGATAATTCAAAAAACCAAATTTATTTGGCTAATACGACAACTAAAAAAACGAACTTAACCTCCCACATAAATTATAACCATATTTTCAATCAGCCTCATCCTCTAAAAACAGGAACTGCAGACGAAAGTACAATAAAAGAGACATTAAAATTTGTATCGGCATCTCAAATGGTCCTAAACCCATTTGGAATATCATTAAGGGAAACAAAACTTTCGCTTAAGATGATGACAGAGATGATGAAGATTACCACAAGCAAAATCTAAATCTTGTTTCGTTTGGAGAAACCATCATTACAACTCTCCTCTTGGCAAAAAATTATAATTCTCACTCTATTTACATTGCTACTGATGGGTTTGTTTCGCAGGTATAGAATAGACATTTTCACAAATTAGAAAGATCAAAAGATTGGGAAATTATAATCTCTTTTGATTTCCTATCTATGTTGGATACTTTTTGGATGTAACAATTAATACTTTCAATTTGATGGATTGTAATTTCTCTAGCTCTTCTAGTGTTGTAAGCACTAGACATGATGTTATTGACACGTTATTCTAGACATAATGTCATAGCATAATTCGAGTAAATTGTTTCTTCCAAATACAGATACTACTACTAAGGAAAAGAGGGTGGTAACAATGTTTACTTTGGCCTTCAAGTGTTCTGGTTCAATTACATTTCTGCTTTCTTCAAATGTTTTTACTTCGGATTTTGCCCTTGCCCTGATGTTTTTTCTTCGCCAGCTTGAACTTCTTTTTCATGTTTTTCCCAAGAGGTTTCAATGACTTTGAGCCTTGGCCTCAACAGTCATCTCTATATCTGAGAAATGAAAAAGAGTCGAGATACCGAATGCATTTAGCATTAAAAAACGATCATGGGCCAATGGCCATCAAAATAATATTTCGCCAATCAAAGGTTCTAATCGAGAAGAAATAAACTATCGAGAAAATGAAGGATTCACTCTATTCATGTTTACTGGAAGCCATGTGATGCAGTCTTGAAAATTGCAAGTTAGGTCAATAACACAGAAGTATTAACCAATAGGTGGGGGTTGGTGTATTGATTAGACACACACTTGTAGCGTAGAGTTAAGGGTAAGGTTGAGGGCTCAAACCTTGGAGGTTAGATTTTTATTTTATAAAAAAGAGCTCACTCCATCCCATCCCATGAAGATTGTCCACTTGATTTTTTTCTCATTTTCCCAGATCATGTCTCATTTTGATCAACATTTACATGCATTTTTGGATGTAGATTCATGTGAACTAGTTTTTAAATTTTAAAAAAGTCAAAACTAAAGAATCTTTATGGGATAAAGGGATTATTAACCAGTTAGTCTATGTACCACAGGCTTTGGGCACTTGATCATAGCTCGGCAAATCACTGGGAACCATAGCTACATAGGACACTCTCAATGGACATCAAATATAAGCGAGCGAACCAGAATCCAAAAGCATGTCCCAATGCCTCTAAATAGGCTTCGTCTAAGCGGGAAGGCGGTTAGTTGTCGTGATTATTCATGATATCGAAGGTTGTTCCGAGTTGACACGAGATAGTGCAGCCAGCTATCCCAAAACTTCGCAATAGATAATAAATAGGCGGGCACGATTAAAAATTATAGAGGGGGACAACAAATTATGCAGGGGGACAACATCAAGGAATTCTAAGAATATCGTACTTACGAGGAATATAAATGCCATGATCTTTGGCGTTTTACATTTGATGGTATCGAGCATTTTATCGAGGGAGAGGGTGTGGGCTTAGACCTGACTGGTAGTTTAGGGGCAGCAAGAGCAGCTTCTTGGGCGGCAAGCTTAGCCGCGTCCTTTTTCTCGTAAAGGGGTTCTACCATCTCTCTCCTTATAGCCCTCAGCCTCTTCTCTCTCTTGGATCTCATCGACTTAGCCATCTTCTCTTTCGTGTGGTCTTCTTTAGCCTGCAGTTAGTAACTGGCATTACAAAATCGCATTGTTCGAATACAGTATAGTGCCCACAATTTCCTATCAGTAGATATGTGTATTAGATATGCATTTTCTCCTTTCAGCAATAGTAAATACTTAATCCATCCCAAAAATAAACGTATTGTTAAGAACTTTAAAGTTACAGGAGTGGAGCGTAGAAGAAATATTTGGGGCAAAAATCGGATTTTGGACTTGAGGAGGTCGTACGTAATAACGAGTTCGTACTAATATTACTGTAATAGTATACTAGTTGCTCGGTGGATTATTTCGAGGAGAAATCAAAAATTTCGAAGTTGAATAGTTGAAAATACAACGAATCGGTCGGTTGGTAGTACATTTCGGTATTGAGAATTTTAAAGTTGTAGTCGGATGGTAATGATATTAGTTGGGTGGTAATATAAATGTTAATGTTTGGAAGTTGGTTGTCGAGATAAGTTAAAACGAGAAGTATCGATTGAATTAAAACGATCGGGGTTTCACCACATAAAACTATTGGGCGACCATTAAACCCATGAGCAAGGCCGAAAAGAGAACCCACGTCTCTTCTTCTTCCTACCGACGGGCGAACAGCCAGCTCCCTTTGTTTTTTCCTTGATTTGTCTTCCATCTTGCAAGCTTGAACTTAAATTTCTTTGGAGAGTTTCTCCACCAAAGCCATCTCTTGATTCAAGGTAAAAAATTCGGATCTTTTTGGAAGTATTTTGTAGTTTGATTTGAGTTGACTTTTTTGTATTTTGATTTTCATTTACTCTGATCGATTAAATGGGCTCTAAATTAGTTGTTCTTGAGGTGAAGTTAAGCTTTTGGATGAAGTAATTAAGTGGTGTTTAAGGACGTTGACTTTTGGGGATATAGTTGACTTGACTTTTGTGGAGTTGTATTGCTTATAATTATTATCTAGAGCTGAATTATAGTATAAGAGATGATAATAATCTATTTTTAAGGGAAGAAAGTGTTGAGGTATAGTTGAGTTGACTTTTGAGTTGGCTTTGGGTTGACTTTTTCTAAAATGTTGTTGAGGAGTATAAATATGTTATTGGGCTGTGTGATTGTTTGAGGGTAGAAATTATGATTTATATGTTGTTGGAGAATATATGTTGAAATTAGTTTTATTAGATTTTGAGTAGTAAAAGGACTTTGGGATTTGAGGTTGTTAGAAATGGAGTTTGATTAGTTGGAAAAGTTGATATATATTGAAATTTGATTGAAATTGATTTGAAATGTTAGTATTTTTAGTTAAGGTGTTGGTAGATTATGGGATTTAGTCAGATAGTTGAAATTCGTCAATTTAATTGTCATTGAAACATAATTAGTAATCTATATACTAAAATGGATTGAAAAGTCAGGAATTGAATTAAGATAAGGGTTAAAATTGTTGTGAGTAGTAATTATATTTTCGGGTGTTTTGATTAGACGCGGAACGTGGGAAAGGCACTTGGATCGATTAGGCGGGACGTTTCTTATTGCTAACCAAGGTGAGTACTTATCTCACGGGTGCTACATTACGTACTTACTTTAAATTGTGTGAAACATGTCATTGTGGTATGATTATGTGAGAATAGTATACTTGTCATTGTTGTATGATTATGTGAGCCATGACCTTGATTATGTGATTGTATTTACGTAGCGTTGAAGATTTGCCAGAAAGTGCGTAATAAGCGAACTCCCAACTACGTTTCTTGTGTTCGATTGGCCTTGTCGGCACTTTTTCATTTCTGTGGCACTTGTTGGCGGTTTAGATTGATTTATGATTTTGAGATGTTTTTAGGCGTGGCCAGTTTTATTGTTTGGGAGTAGAGTAGTTAGTTGTTGGGAGGTGTTGGTTCGAGTTATGTGCGTGACGTTGAGGTGGCATAAAATGTTATGATATGACCTATATTGGGATGATTAGCGGTTAGGTAACTTCTCGCACCATGCCGAGGATATGTGAAGTTGTTGGCGCTATCTTCCGGTATAAGTGCGATTGAATCTATTATCGGTTCTTATATGCATTGTCGGTGTTGGTCTTATATTTTGGTATAAGTGCGAGTGTAGAGATCTATTATCACTTTGGTATGTGCATTGTCGGTGTTGGCTTTATCTTTTTGGTATAAGTGCGGTGTGAGATCTATTATCACTTTGTGTGCATTATTTGGTGTTGGCTTATACTACGGTGTTATAAGGCCGGTGTTTATTAGCGGTGGTCCATTACATTACAGTAAGACGGATTGAGCGTATCTTGCGATGAGGTTGAATATAGTTGTGGAGATATGAGAGATAGATGGTTTGATGGCCCAGAGTTATAGTCGTCGTTAGTCTCTGTGATTTTATTCGGAGTGATAATTGTCTTTTCAATGAGGCTTTGTATTATATCTTGACATATTTGTTTAATTTTCTATGGTGTATGATGCGTTTATGACTCATTTATTGGTTATGGATATTGTCTTTGATTATACTAGATATTGCCTTGAGAGAAATTATGTCGAATTAGGTTTCGGTTGATTAGGCGGCCGCCTGTGGTTAAAGTCATCAACCGACTTTGTACACGAGAGTCACACCCCGATCGATGGATGACAACATAAATAGATTTCATTTGACATTAATAATAATAAAAATACACTTTTTGTCATCGTGGTGAACTAACAACATGTCTGATAAAATAACGAACAACATAATACAAAATCCACCTTAATGATCACAACTCCACGAGACTACACAAGAAATCCAAAAAATAAACATAGGGAGAGAAATATGGCGACAGACCGCAATGAAATACAATACGAAATTATGATAGCAAATTCGGCAATGACGAGGAAATGGTGATGAGGAATTCCTATGCCGCCTCGTCCCATGATCTTGTCTGTGACTTTATCAATCACGGCTTCTCAAATATAAATCGATCGACCCACTTAGAACTAGGCATAAAACGCCATATAAGAATAGGAATGCATTATTAAGTAGTGAATACAATACCAGAGACTTTGATCACGTCATATATTCATACTTATATATATGAATGCTTATACATTAACCGGGCTACACAATAATAAGCATTCCTGAAATCACATAGAGTTCTAAATACGATATCCACGCTAACACTTTATAACGTCAGCAGTGCGTATTCATTTAAGGGAAATTGTCTCGACACACAAAGTCATCAAATGAGGAATCCACCTCCACAAATAATACACATATGAGGAATCCACCTCCAAATAATACACACATGAGGAATCACCTCCAAATAATACACACGTGAGGAATCCACCTCCAAATGTCTGGCATATAGAGAGATCGCTCAGCATGTCGGATAGGGCCTCCTCCCGTCTCCGACCAGGGGCTACACCTGATGTGCATAATATCACGCGAACCTCCCGAATCTGAGGGCTACTCACCTGATACTGGCACTGAGCCTCCCGGTGAGTCTGTGACTCATGAATAACACGCAAAAGCGATCAAGAACATTTGCTTGACCCAGCGCCTGCGGCCAGCCTTTGACCTGTAACTGACACACGGCCACACACCTGATCTCATAACATGAATCGTATTCAAAACTATCTCATAATACAAATCATAATCTCGATTATCTCATAATATACGATAATCTCAATTATTTCGTCATATGAATCCATAAATCCCAGGTACACATAATCAATCATAATCTCAATTATTTCATAATATGAATCATAATCACACAATACACATATCGAGAATAGTTCCCGAGACAACACATGCAAAAATATATAACATAATATATATGTAAGAAAGGTCCCCATCGTGAGATTTGTCTCACCTCGAACCCAAAACGGTAATAATGACTCACAAGCGTCTCGTCTTTAGATCCGAGGCTCAACTCCTATTCAAGAAATTATACATTATAACATATTCCATTAGAATAACCTCTTAACATCTATATAATCCCGAGTGTTATTAATACTTGCGTCTGTGATTCAAATTTACAACTCACTTACTTGATAAATCACATCACAGATTGGTATACGCTTTTTAGTATTCAGCGTAACTACATTCTAATAGCCAACCGTAAAAATCTCAATATTCGGTCATCTCTTATTACCCCAACAATAACACTTTAAGCACGTTTCTAATCAATCCAGCAATCGATTGACAACTAATTAATCCAAAGTAAATACAACCTCGATTCGAACTCTAAATCTTATGCGAACTTTCCCAAACTTTCTCGGCCAATCTCTCTTATCCCATATCCAAACCAATAATTCTATACCCAAAATAACTATATTAAAAGTCCTACTCACAACCTCTTATTACAATTTAAAATTAATTTAAGAAAACTTCGATAAAGTCGACCCTTTGACTTACGACTTTTAACGATAATCACTTTCAAAATCATATTTAATCCTATACGATACTTAGATAACATTTCTATACCATAATAAATTCAAGATCTAAAGTCAACAAAATCCTGAAGTCAACTCTTGAAAACTTCGAAATATACCGAAAGATTTGATCTTTTCTTTACTGAATATGATATGAGGATGATGAGGAGAAGCAAATCCACCACTTTGATCTTGAGTTTAAAGCAATCGATGAGAGAAATGGAAGAAAATTTTGAGGGGAGTCAAATTTTCGGCCAAAGAGGGGAAATAAGAGGGGAATGGATGAGGATGGAGATAGTGGTGGTAGGTGGGATATTTAGGAAGAAATTTAAGTTCCGTTAGGTTTCGGTTAAATTACACACCTTAAGTACTTAAATCTCTTACTTGAAACCGATTTTTCATTGTGTTATTCCCCAGGAGCATATATTACTCGTCGTACACAAATACCGATATATCGATATTATTAATAATTATTTATCTTATCTCGGGTCCGCCTGAGCGAAATATACCGCTGACCGACCCGATTTGTTGAATTCTCCGCTCTTTCGACTTGAAATTTTAATTTCACTCAAAATACTCCACCGAGAAACTTATATACTATCAACATAATATTGGTAAAGAACGGGTTATTTACATTCTACCCACCTTATAAAATTTCTTCCTCGAAATTTACTTAAGACCCGATTTTTCTTATCGTCCCAACTCGCCTTTAATATGCTCTTATTACGAAATATCATGACATCTTGTCACCCGATCACATTCTCCAAACATAATAGTCATTGACTTCGGAGTCATGCCACCTCATAAATACATTGCTTGGTACCACAGAATATTGCCCCACTACAAGCGGATATTACACAATCTAATCATGTCTCATGTCAGCATACGTCACGTACAATGACTTCTACGATATCGTCCTCTGCGTGTCTCGTATTATACTGACACCCATCAACTCTAATTTTATGGGTGTTATCAATATCATAAATCGACAATCAATAATACCACTCAAAATCAATATCTATATCACCCGATATCGGTAGTATCAGCTCATAATTACGTGTCATCATATCGCTCGTTATTATTTGCAGATTCATTAATGTGCAAGTAAATTCTCTTATCGAAACCCACTCATAAAATTGTTTATTGCGATTATCTTGGCATCCGTATCTGATAAATACACCCAAGGTTTCAATCTGACTAACATATAATACATCGCGATAACCCGCGTTTAAATAACTCATATACCTCTTAAACACCAACTTCATAGTATAGTTATATCCGCATAACAAACACCTTTTATAATCTGCCGGTGTGTATATATATAGCATCGCGTCGCCACTCATCGATACATTGCCACCGTACACTTCATATCGTTCATTTACCATTGGCATGCCATCGTGATTTCGTTTGTCGGATAAATTGACATCGATGTCTTTCCCTTGCGCTTTGTCATTTCGTTTATATGACACCGTATGGTACCGTAACATCTTAACCATAATTTATCAACATCCAATTTCCATGATAATTCCAACAACATGCATATATATATATATATATATATATATATATATATATATATATATATATATATATATACTAACTATATATATATATATATATATATATATCATCAGTGCTAAATCGACCGATAAATTTACACTTTGCTTGATAACCCCCATCATAACAACTTATTACTAAACAAATAGCTATCAATATCCCTTTTACGCATAATCTACTTTGATGTCTCGGTTTAATCTAATTGAAAATTTCAATCACCATTCTCACTACCGTAGCCGTTGAACTTTCACATACCAACAAGTATCGTTAACTTTCTTACCTAGAATAGTTGCTTAGACATTATTGCTCCTACATTCCTTTAGACCTCGCTTATAAAATTATGGTACTTTATGAATCCTCATTCATGTTCATAGCTATATTATAGTATTCCTTTCCCGATGCCGTTCTTGGAATTAATTTAACATATCGAGAACTTATTCGGTTGTAGTCATATCAAGTTCCATTAACTTCCCTTTCCGGAGTTCTTCGTCGCTCATTAGAGTCATTTCCTTTCACTCGGTCTCATTTCCTGATATTAGCATTCAAAAATTTTTTTTAGGTAAAACTTCCGATGGTGCCATCCTAACTTATTTGGCTTGGAAGTTATTACTACCGTGAGCAACTTTCCTCTTAGTTAAATTATCATCTGTTAACTTTCGAGGTCTTACACCTGTCCGTCTCGTATCCCTCATCTGATAGTCACCACTTTACGATGGAGCCTTTATACGGATCAACACATAACATTCCCACCTATTTGTCCTTGAATTTATGAATTCCCACTGTTGTATTTTAGTTGATTCCTGACCTCGTATCATTATAAAATTCACGAAATCTTATGATTGCTCCACTTAAACCTTGTACCACACTCCACATAATGATTCGACCTTACAGGGAAAACTTGTAAATCTACTCGTAACAATTCAATTATTATCCTTATTAAGCATTTCTCCAAATCCATCATCCAGAATCATGAGTATAAATTTTTCCAGTATCCTCTAGAGTTGTAGATTCGGCGACCTATCTGCTTCTCTAGAAATGATACCAATTATTCTCAAGAATCACGATACACCTCAAAACTACCAAGTCTCACGGTACACCCATGATGAGCTCATTCTCACCCTTCCATGCTCTGAATTATTGGTGCATATTCTACATTGTCATATTGTCCACTTGAGGATTTGTCAACACCCATCCTGCTGGTAATCAATTAATTCAAATTCTTAGAACTGACATTAGTAACGTCACCGTCATTAGTTCCCATCATACTATCCATTAAACAATAATTTCCATTTTATGACGAATACGTTAACCATTAGTTCTCTTATGGTGAGATCTAAGATTAAATTTGATATCCAGATTTACTAATTTCCGCTAATTTTTCCTTCTTGTTGGTCAACCTCCTCGGCGAGCGGTATTTCAAATCTTATAATTTACGAGAACTCGCTCATAACCTCAACTCATCCTTGAAAAATTTATCCTCAGCACTGAATTGGAGCATACGGTTATCGCTTTGTCTTGGAAAGCAGGTATAATATCGAACATTTTACTCCACTTATCGCATGAATGTATTAGTCCTCCCATTCTGACGAAGAACCAAATCAAATACCTTTGATTCATTTAACCTTTAACCTTAACCATCTATTAGCGTCTCTTAACCATAGTTTATGAGATTCGCTCTTATAACTCCACTCGGCTTTCGTCTAATGAGAAATTCAAATTTTCCCAAATCGACATTCTTTGTTATATATAATTACATACAATATACTCAAGTCTTGAAGAAATCATCATTCCTTTCTCGTGTCTTTCATGCGTACTCGAACAGCAATTGCACCATTAGTTAAATCTTTGATGCTCGACTATTATTACCAAATTTATATCTTAATTGCATGCTTTATCCACTTGATTCGCCTATTCTGACTCACGTATCCTCACATGACATAACATATACTCCACATATCATACCTTCCAGTTCTATTCACGTGCTTCACGTTTCATCATGATCGATTATACATAACCGTCATACATTACTTGACCACCAAAAATCTTATTTCAACTAATCTGTCGTGTTACGTAATTCCCAAATTCCCACATTTATCATTAAGCAAATAATATATCACCATTCATTAAGAGATCCTTATTTCATAAAATTATTGAACACTATATATCCGGTCTCAAAGTTTTTATTAGCAGTACTACTAAGCAAGCGTTCTTTATAAAGTCCCAAAATTTTCTTTTCTCTTTTTTTCACTGTTCTTCAAGCAAACACTTCCGCAACTTAAGCAACTTAGAACTCATAATGACAATCAACTAAAATATTCATTTTTGCTCAAGATCTACTCGGAGTTACATTAAATCCAACTTTATATTCTACAGTAGAGTACTCGCGCACTTAATTTTACGATACCCGATTTTTTTCCAATATTTCGGATGTCTGATCATATTCGATACATCTAGATGATCGATAACCTCGCGCAATCATCCAATCGTAACAACGGTTTCTGACAAAAATTTTTCCATTTAGAACATCCTCGATTCCATAGTATCGTCGAAATAGAAATTTCAATATCAAACTGTTCACGGCCAAACTGCACTTAGCCTGTACTTTTATAAATATTCGTACCCCCCGTGGACAACAAGATTCATTAACTCTTCATCTTCACCAGGTGGCCCATCGATCGTAAACTAAATTAATCCCTCTACGCACATGACTGGGTCCAGTATCATAATTATCACGACACTTTTCACGATTATTTTAGAGGCTCACCGATTTAAGCTTTCACGCGTCTAAGGATCAACAATCTTATACCACAATGCCCAGTTACCCTTAATACTCTAAGATTTACATAAATACCTCGGTAGCTCCATGACTCGACTCGGGCAGTATAGATTTCTTTCCCAATATCTTTGGTATCTCGCTCTCCCCGACAAAATTCCAACCACCCGTGTATCTTAATGTCTCCTTTCGAACTTTTTACGCCTTGAGTTCACATCTCTATAACTCTTTGTTATCCAAAGAGTGAAAAATAAAATCTACCCGAAACCCCGATAGGGCAGATTATCGAGATAAGAAGCATAAAGAGTGTGTATTAAATCTAATTTTAACACGCCTCGAACCATGTAAACATGGCAACAAATACCGTCCGTCACCGACGCTTCACTGCCGGTGTTCACAGCAGTTCGGCGAAAATCTTCCGGTGGCATCACCGGCGGTCAGCGATCGAAAGAAAGAAATTGGAACTACGAAGACTTCGAATGCTCGAAAACCAACGACGTGCACCCCAGGCACGTAACCAGCGGGGACGCCACATAAAAGCGGAAACCTAGCTCGATGCAGAATTAACGACCCGCTTTGAGGCCGATACGAGTTAAGGTCGTAACCGAGCACATGCACGATGCTCCGATCGATGGATATGACATAAAAAGACTTCATTTGACATTAATAATAATAAAAATACACTTTTGTCATCGTGGTATTGCCCGAAACATACTGATAAAATAACGAACAACATAATACAAATCCACCTTAATCTGACTTCATGAATGCAATCAAAACACAATATAGGAAAGTATGGCAACCTTGAGACCCTTAATGAAATCTAATCACCATGAAGTCTAACAATATACAAAATCTCGACAACAGGAAATGACTTATGAGGAATTCACATGCCGCCTTCGCGCAAATGTAGTCTTGTCTAGCGACCTACTCAATCGCGACTTCTCGACTACCTAAATCACGATCAACCGGCTAGAACTAGGCATAAAAAAGCGCCATACTTAGAGAATAGAGTCGGCTATTAATTTAAGTGAATCTGAAATCTGCTTGAGACTTGATCATCGCGTATATTAAATGCTATATATATAGCATGCGCTTATCGTTAACCGAGGCTACCTGATAATAGCGTTCAAATCACTAGAGTTCTCTCATCTGATATCACATGCAACACTTTATAACCGTCAGCGGTGCATATTCATTTAAGGAAAATTGTCTCGGCCGCAAAGTCATCAAATGAGAATGGATGATGAGTAGGAGATAGTGGTAGTGGGTAGGATATTTAGAGGGAAGAAATTTAAGTTCAGATTCGGTTTTAGGTTAATTCTACACCTTCATTACTTAAATCTCAATGAAACCGATTTCCGTTGTGTTATTCTCCGAGGCATATATTTACTCTGCATCACATACCCAAATGCGATATATAGATATTATTCCATAATTATTTATACTATCTCCGGGTCACGCCTGAGCGAAATATACAATTACGACCGATTTGTTGAATTCTCCGCTTGCTGACTTCAAAATTTGGCAATTTCACTCCGAGAATACTCCGCAGAAACTTATATACTATCAGCCTTAATATTGGTAAGGAGCGGGTTATTTCAAGACATATTTATATATCGAGGAAGTTATTGAAAGGGGGTTCCTAGTGTGGAATTTGAAGTTGTTGATAAGTTAGTGCTGTTAGGGTGAACAAGATTATTAAAAGATTAGTTAGGAGGATTTTGGTGACATGTACTTATGGGATTAACATTTGATCGTGGTGCAAGGCGTTGATCTTTAAAACAATAAAAGATTTAGTCTTGTATACTTAAGGTAAGGGGATAAATAATACTGCGTTGTCTGTTGTGGAATATGGACGTGAGAGGATAGGGAAGGAGTAAGTCAGCGTTGTAATAAGATGAAAATGGAAGTTTAATCTCGGTGAATGATAAAGAGATTGAGATTGGGTTGAGGTGGAATATTTAGGTGATGAGTTGATAATGCATTTAGTAGTACGGAAAGAGAATACATGTTGCTGAATAATGAGCTCGTAGTGGATAAATGGACTTATAATAGTGGAGAATTAAACAAAGAGGACTTATGGAGTTATAAACCTTGTGGGAGCTTAGGAATTGATAATGTTGATTGTGGTTGAAGGAGTTGAATAGAAGTTTATTAAAGGTTACGATTGGGGTATTATGAGAGGACTGGCGAATAGGCCGATAAGATTAAATTAGGGTGTGAAGTGTTACGCAAATTTGCATGTTGAATAAACCATAAGATTTCGTGAGGTATAAAAGTCATAAGGACATAGGATTCGAGGTGAATTTGCTAGCAAGCGTGTGTTAGTGAAATTTGGTGTTGTGTTTCTTAGTCTTAATAGTATGAGAGGATTGGCAATAATTTGAGGTGATAAAAGTGTGATGTAAAGTTGGGGTGGTAAAATGGATGGTATGCAAATAAAGGTATTACGATATTAGATAATAAGTATTGAAGGGGAGAGTTGTAACTTATGAGCGAGTTTTCGGTAAATTCGAGGACGAAATTTTTATAAAGATGGAGTAGATTGTAATAACCCGTTCCGTACTAATATTATGGTAATAGTATCTTAGTTGCTCGGTGGATTATTTAGGAGAAATCAAAAATTCCCGAAATTGAATAGTTGAAGAAATACAACGAATCGATTAGGTTGGTAGTACGTTTCGGTATTGAGGTACAAAGTTGTAGTCGGATGGTAATGATATTAGTTGGGTGGTAATATAAATGTTAATGTTTGGAAGTTGGTTGTCGAGATAAGTTAAAAGCAGAGTAATAAAACTATTAGGCTGACCCGGTAACCCCGCGAGCGAGGCCCGAGGAGACCCAATGCTTTCTTCTTCCTCTCGGCAGGGCAGCGAGCCACGCGCTCCCTCCCCCTTTGTTTTTGCCTTGAGGATTCTCTTCCCGTCTTTATGACTTTGGACTCAATTTCTTGGAGGATTTCTCACCGTAAATCCTCTTCGATTCCAAGGTAAAAAAAGGTCGGATCTTTTGAGTATTTTGTGAGTTTCGGTTGAGTTAGTGTTTGTATTTTTACATTTTCATTGCTACAATCGATTAAGTGGGATCCTAAATTAGTTGTTCTTAAAGGTTGATTAAGCTTTGGATGAGTAATTAGAGTGGTGTTTTAGGGACGTTGACTTTGGGGATATAGTTGACTTCGGCTTTTGTGGGTTATTATTGCTTATGATTATTATCTAGGCTTTATATTATAGTATAGGAGATGATATTAATCGATTTTGGGGTCGAAAGTGTTGGTATAGTTGAGTTGACTTTTGAGTTGACTTTGGGTTGACTTTTTCTAAAATGTTGTTGAGAGTATAAATATGTTATTGGACCTTTATTGTGATTGTTTTGAGGTGGAAATTATGATTTATAAGTTGTTGGAGGAATATATGTTGAAATTAGTTTATTAGATTTTGAGTAGTAAACGGGCTTTGGGATTTGAGGTTGTTAGAAATGGGTTTGATTAGTTGGAAAAGTTGATATATTGGGTTGATTGAAATTGGTTGAAATGTTAGTATTTTGGTTAACGTGTTGGCCGATTATGGAATTTTGTCGGGATAGTTGAAATTTGTCAATTTAATCATTGAAACAGAATTAGTAATCTATACTTAAGTTATCAATTTGTAACTAAAATGGGTTGAAAAGTCAAAATTGAATTAAGATAAGGAGTTACAATTGTTGTAGTGGTAATTATATTTTCGGGTGTTTTTGGAGTGGAAGCGCGGAGCATGGGAAAGGCACTTGGAATTGATTAGGCGGGGCGTTTCCCTTGTGTAACGAGTAAATCTTTTTATCTACATGGGTGCTTTCATTCGTGCTTCTACTTTAAGTGTGTGAAGCATTAAATTTGTGGTATGATTATGTGAGAATAGTATACTTGTCATTGTTGTATGATTATGTGTGTGATTCATTTGTGGCCAGGCCATGATATGATTATGTGATTGTATTTTACGTAGCGTTGAAGAAGATTTGCTTGAAGTGCGTAATAGCTTGAACTCGACTTGCGTTTCTTGTGTTCGGTGGCCTTGTCGGCACTTTTTGCATTTCTGTGGCACTTGTCAATTTAGGATTAGTTATGATTTTGAGATGTTTAATTTGTGTGCTTTGATATTGTTTGGGGTAAAGTACTTAGTTGTTGGGAGGGTGTTGGTGGGAGTTATGCTTGACTTTGAGGTGACTTAAGTATTAGGATATGACCTATATTGGGATGATTAAGCGGTTATGTGACTCTCGGCTTCCCTTGCGAGATATGTGGCTATTTGTTGACCTTATACTTCGGTATAAGTGCGATGTGAAGATCTATTGAACTCGACTTTCTTCATATCGTTATCGGTATTGGTCTTATATTTTCGGTATAAGTGCGGTGTGAGATCTATTATCACTTTGCTGTGTGCATTGTCGGTGTTGGCCTTATACTTCGGTATAAGTGCGGTGTGATTATCTATGATCACTTTGTTGTGTGCATTGTTGGTGTTGGCCTTATACTACGGTATAAGAGCGGTGTTTATTAGCGATTGGTCCATTCCTGCCGGGTTGGCCAGTTGGCGTATGCGCGTTAGAGGTTAGTATAGTTGTGGAGATAGAGATAGATGGTTTGATGGTAGAGAGTTATAGTCATCGTTGAGTCTGTGATTTTATTCTGGGTGATAGTGTGCTTTATTGAGACTTCGTATTTATCTTGATATGTTGTTAAAATTTTCGATGGTGTTGTATGATACGTTTTATGACTCGTTTATTGTTATTGGATATTGTCTTGATTATACTAGATGTTGCTATGAAGAAATTAGGTTTCGGTTTATTATTGATATTGTCGGATATTCTTGTGGATCTAGGTTGGTAATCGTTGTACATCCTTAGAAGTTAAAATTTGAGTTGGTTAATGGTTGAGATAACTTTTGAATGAGGAATTAGGTATAAAATTATGAACCGGCGTCGTGCTTAATCCATATATGATATTTGATGATATTTTATATATAATTGGAAAGTTGAGATTCAAAAGCGATGTTGAAGAGTATAAAAGTTATGAATCTAACCACGGCGTTATTTTCCGTTGAGGTGAATAAGTTCCGTAGACTAAATGAACAATTTGGTGAGATAATTACATTACTTAAGTTATCTTGATTTAAGATATCGTTGCTTTCGGTTGTATTAAGATAATGAAGCGATTTGGAGGTTCTTATGATAAATATTTAGATAATAATAGGAGATTGTATAGTATAACTAGGAAGTAGCACTGGGTGAACTAAAGATAAGTGGTTTAGTTGTGTATGCTTGAGTTATGAATGTTGAGATATATGTCTAGGAGTTGTTGTATGTTTGAGTTGTATAATATTATGCTAGGGAATTAGCTATACTTAGGGAAGATAACAAATAGAGATATCTCACACGCAAATTAAGGTGTCTTGTGAGTAAGTTGTTGGCGTGGTGTGGATTTGTCGGTGTTAATGGGAAAGCCATTAAGGGAAAGATTTATCTTGTATCGAGCATATAAAATATAACTCTTGAGGTGGATAATCGTTAAATAGGTAAGTCTTGAATTATCCTTGTTGTTTGTATAAGTGAGTAGGTTAATACGTGATATTAGTATTCGATCGACTTTTTAGGCGACTCGGAATCCCTAATAGGCGTTTATGCCTAGGTTGTTGCGGATAAGCAGAGATGCATTGGCCGAGTAGGCTAGCGTACCTGCGGAGGTGGCGTGGTGGCTTGAAGACCTCACAGCTTGATCATACTTTATCTTCTTTGGATTTTTAAGTTGTGCTTAATAATTATTGTTGTCTCGAGCAGTAAAAACCCGTTGTTTGATCTTCCAGCCTTTATATTATTACTTTTTAGTTGTTGTAGTGTTGGTTAGTTCACCCGATGGACTAGTTGTATTATTTTTATTATCATGTTAAATGAAGTCATTTTTTATCGTTATCATCGTTGGTCACTCGATTATTCGGGGTTGATGGCGGTCCCGACCTCAGGGGGAGCCACAGGGCGGGTGATTACATCGGCTAGGCGGTGGAAGGGATAGGGATTGAGGGAGTTTTTCTCTCCTTGAATCTCTACTGATATTAGCCCGTAAATAGTGTTGACCCTGCACCCAAATCATTTGCTCCAATCCTTTGAGAAGTAAAAGAATTCTCTCCTCTCTCCTTCCGTCGCGTTCGGCCGAACCCGTTCGATATAAATAAGGTACCACTTATTGGGCTATCTCCCGAGCCAATAGAAATATGAGATATTAATGAGAAGTCTTTTTGTCCACCGAGGAGTCTTGTGCGTGTCAGCTAGAGTGACCTCTTGTATTTTCTATAAATACCCCTTCATTTATTCCTTTGAAGGTAATGCACTCGTTCTTTACGCATAAACACTAGTCTAATCTTCCTCGATAAATTCTAACTTTATCATGGGGTAGCTACGTCGACTTGATCGCTGGCACAGAGTACCCGGGCTTCGAGACCTCGACATCATGGAATCGAGCTATCTAACAACCCGAAGTCGGCGCTGGGGCCGGTGTGTGTGCATTAGCGGGAGTCGGGAAAGCGTCATACGCCGACCACTTGCGATCCTTCCAAAAGATCAATTAAAGCCCCTCGTATGGAGACTTCGAAAGGCGAGGCGACATTTTAGACCTCGGCCCGACAAGCGAACTAAGGGAAATGGATGTGAGAGAAAAGTATTATACGCCCCAATCCAAGAAGGCCTACTTAAAATACGCCCATCAGTGGCGCCGTCTACGTGAGGATCATGAAGCCCTGCTTCATCGAGACCATGCGAGCGGTTCACGAAGACATTCGGAGCGACACCGGTAAAAGGACACCGGAAAATCAAAGGTTCTATTCGCCAAATCGCTTCGGCCGATGAATACAACCCACCGATGACTATGCCTCGCGGGCTTAAAGGACCATAACAAGTACGTCGGACAATGCAAATTCCGACAACTAACGCCTTGAGAGAGATCCCGAACTATCGATCAGGTTATGGTTTAACCAGACGAGTACTCCACGAAAGGTCCTACAGTAAGGGCAAGCCGATCGGCGATAGGGAAAACCGATCAGGAGTTATGAAAGGTCCCCTCTCAAGGAGCACTTACGTCACCGTCACGGGCGTGGTAACGTCGGGAACCCCGTTGATCCACAATACACGGCACGATGCCGAGGGGCAATAGTAGCGATCTTGAGTTACAAAATAGGTTGATGAACTCAAAATTCTTTGCTTTCCGAGGCATACTGAGTCGAAAACGATTAAAGTACATTAGGATTCCATTTTCTAATTGATTGAGGAGCATTTGCCATGCAGGGATTTAGAATGCCCAAAATTCCAAAACTATCAGTAGTTGGAGACCGGGCAATCATCTTAAATCTTTTGATTCCCACTATCTTTTTGGGCGAGTGATGATGAGGTATACGCAAGGGCATTCCCAAGCGGCTTATCGGAATGACGGAGTTTTGAAGTGGTTCCTGAAGTTGCCATCATATTCCGTCGGCCGGATTCGCTTGAGATATAGTGGATACGTTCATGGACAAGTTTGGGGCTTCGTAGTTTTCCGATGAGATAAAGAGAACCTCATGGAAATACAACAAAACCCGAGATATTGAGAAGTTTCACCACGGTTGAAGAGGTAGCGACGATATCAGAAAGCCAACGAAAAAGTGACAATGATCTCGTTCTTTCACGGATTAAGATACGACCCTCTCCAAGAAAATTGGTATTGGAACGCCGCTGACGCCGAAATGAGTTATCTAAACTCGTCATTCGATATATCAAGTTAGAAGAGGTGAAGTTTCTTTAGGAATATTTACTTAAAGCGGGCCAGTCGAAGGGGAAGATCACGAACTAAAAATCTCCAAAAAGGAGTCGAGTTTGGGACCGCCTCCAAAGGCCCAAGGAGGGTGAAACTGGGAAAGGCGAGGCGAGATCCCAGGAAGAGGATGGGAGGCAGCGTAAATTCCAGGAGCCCGCGTTGTATACACCCTTAAGGGTACCGATTGGGAAAGGATGCCTTGATTGGAGGATTAAAGTAATAAACCTAAACCCCACAAAATAAAATCTCCTCCCAAATCGGAGGGATAAGAAGAAGTATTGTGATTATCACTTGAGGATCGTAGCCATGACACCTGACAGTGAAATTTGGCGAGAGATCGATAAATTAATCCCATGAGGGCAGGCGGGGAGTTTGTGAAAGAGGCCATAGGGCCCTCGCTTGAGAAAAGAGAAAGGGGCGCACCCTCGGCGTGATGTCCGTGTTAATAAAGATCGCGGTGATACCCGCCATGCGGGAAGGGTAAACTATTGCAGGTATAAATTTGGAGGCGGGGACACCTCCCGAGCAGCTCGAAGAAGAAAGTATCTTGAGGAGGTTACCGTATGAGCTTTGGCTCCAATTACAACTAGGCAGAGAGAGCCGATTACCTTCTGGAAGCGAGCTGTTAGCGCTTTGGAGACCCCATTCACGATCCCAGTGGTTAGTCCCGTCATCCAACTTTGTGGTGGCCAGATATTTGGTGGATATGGGGTGTTGACCGGACATCCCTCTGTTACAAGCATATGATCGGCTGGGACTCCCTCGTAAACACTTAAAACCGGTATCTACACCCCTCACTGGGTTCACGGGACATTCAGTGTACCCTACCGGGATAGCGGAATTGGACTTTACAATTGGCGAAGCCCAGGCGACTACGATGAAAGGCCTACTGCGGTCGTAGACATTCCAGACCCTTCTTACAACGGACTGCAAGATTGGAGGCCCGCCACCGATGCTCTTAGGCGTGATACTCCCCTCTCCATCTAAAAATGAAGTTCCCCATGTGGAGAGTGGGGAAATCTCGGAGACGAGAAAAGGCGAGGTGTGCTATCGGCTTTACATGCAGGGGGTATAAATAATACCCCCTCGTGAGAAAGAAGCCCAGGGATGCCAGCTGTTTTGAGGTTCAAGAAGTCAAAAGATAATGACCCCCGAAAGAAAGAGCCGAGAAGCACGGAGGAGAACCACATGAGGGGCTAGAGTCGATTCCGTTTCATGATGAGCAATTCAGAGACGCCCGAAATGAAGCAGCTCCTTTCTGCAGCGATGAGCTTATACAAGCATTGCGAAATGCAGAGAGGTCTTGGCGTAGAGGTCGGAGGATATGCCGGGGAATGGATACGGAAGTGTCTCTTAAATCATTTGCACGTGGACACCTCTTTTAATCTATCAAAGCGAGAAAAAGAAATTTTTTCGGATGAAAGAACCTGCTTAAATACAAAGAGAGGTCAAAGGAGGCCGAAGGGAAATCCGAGAGCTTAGGTTCACGAATGTCTTAATTTCTACCAATTTGAACAAAGCGTGCCGAAGACTATTATCCACTTTACTGGCCTGGAAGGTTGGTCGATGGGAATGTGGACATAAGATCCTCGACCACGGGCCTTAGAGGAGTACCATCAAGTATTCTTACATGACGACGACCAAGAAAAAATGGCTTTCATAATGGAGTATGGCCTCTATTGCTGGAGGGTAATGCCTTTCGGTTTGAAGAATGCACGGGGGCCACCTACCAAAGAATGGTGAATCGATTATTTAAAGAACAGATCGGGAGAAACATGGAGATATATAGATGGCATTAGCATGAGGGAAGTCGAGAAGGAGGCGGGGGGATCATTTGAAGAATTTGGAAGAAACTCTAGAAGTGTTAAAATTGTCACGACTACGGATAAATCCCGAAAAGTGTTCATTTGGTGTTACTTCTAGAAAGTTCCTCGGCTTCATGATAAGCCGACGAGGAATTGAGCAATCGACAAAATTGAGGCGATCCTGAACATGAGCACTCCCGCCTCTTGCAAAAGAGGTCCAAAAAGCTAGTGGTTGTCGCGGCATTGGCGAGATTCATCTCAAAATCGAGCGTCGAAATCTGCCATTTTCGGGAAAATTCGGCGGAGCCTCCAGAACTTTTTCTCTAGGGCCTTGAGAATGTGAAAGAGGCAACCGAAGATTTAAAGGATTATAAGGATCCCCAAAGTTGCCTGAAGACCCGAGGGAGTCGAGCAAGCTGCAATTATACCTCGCCGTTTCCGAGGGGGCGGAGCGGTGTCTGATCGAGGAAGAGGGTATTCGGGAGGCCTGGCCTTCTTATGTGAGTCACGTCATCCAGCAGGCGGAGGAGTCGTACCCCTTAATCGACAAATTTGTGTTTGGTATTGTAAATCACCCCATGAGAAAGCTTAAGCGTATTTTGAATCGCGTCCGTGAGGTAATGACGGATCAACCCATTAAGAGGATCGTGTCGACCAGCGGCTGACGGAGGTTGACCGCTTGGGCTATTAGGCTAAGTGACTTTGAAGTCGGTTATTCCCCGTGAACTAGCATAAAGGCCACGAGGCTCGACTTTATTTTGTTGTGGAATGTACCGCTCGGATCCCAGAGGAAATCCCAGGCTCTCGAAAGGAAAAGTGATGAAGTCCCCGGATGGAAATTACATGTAGATGGATCGAGCAATGAGAAGGGATCTGGGGCAGGAATTCTTATAGAAGGACCCGAAGGCGAGGTATTCAAGAACGCCCTTCGGTTCTCTTTTAAAGATACCCGACAATGAAGTTGAATGTGAGACCATGGTCGCAGGACTCCCAGATAACAGTATAAAGATTGATAGTATTTTCGGGGGTGATTCAAATTAATGTCGAACAAATTAAGGAAGCTGTGGAGTTAAGAGCCAAGACACTCACCAAATATCATGCCAAGGCATTGTTAGCCTTGACAAAAGGGGATTCCGAATACATCTCGCTCGAGCAACGTACCGAATCCGCAAAATGAACATGTGGACCGCCTCGAGGTTAGCGACTCGTATTTTGAGGACTTACCTTGGTGTATTGAAGTCGAGAGCATCTTATCATATGAAATTAGCGTAATACCCTCCCTGTCTTGGAAGAGGTACCGGACTGGAGGAGCCCGATAGCTCGGTACATGTCAAATGGAGAACTTCCGGAGGATAAGATAGAAGCCGAGAAATGTCGATCAGTTATAAGTTCGAATGATACAAGATGAGTTGTATAAGCAGTCTCACCTTGGCCCACTCCTTTTTTGTGTCTCTGAGGCCAGTATAGATCGGACCTTGTACGAGGTACACGAGGGACACGTATGTGGACATCACGTAGGCGGGCATTCCTTGGCCTTAAAAATTACCAGGGCGGGGTACTATTGGCCCACTATCATGAAAGATGCGATGGAGTATGTAAAGAAGTGTGATGTATGTCTGCAAAAATGCGGCCAGGTTCTCGGCATCCATGCTGAGAGATATACCGTTGTGTGTCCAATACCTTTCGCTATGTGGGGCATAGATGCAAATTGGACGATTTCTCAGTAACTAGTCAAGTATAAAAGGCGTTGTGGTCGTTGGACTATTTTTAATGCACT